>OMOW01104784.1:0-10345 GCA_900312555.1 Lamprogrammus exutus | reverse complement strand
CTCCCCGCTGCTCCTTGGGCGTGATCTTAATTATTGTCTCCCTTTGGGTTGATCATCCTAGGCATTCATAATTCATAAAGGCACAGCTCAGGCGCTACTTCAGAATATTCCATTAACACTATACACATAGAGAACATATGTGAAATCTTATGTATGCGTCTTTTCAATAAATTAATTAAAGAATAGTAATTGCTATAATGCAAGCTTCCACAAATCTCAATGTTTCAAAACCTTCGAGCAGCTAAATACAGCCTATTTATTTGTCATATGTGCCAGGACTCTCACATAGAAATGCTTGATTAACCTTTGTATTTTGGTGGGTAGCTGCCAATACACAGTCAACTGCGTGCTGAGTAAAAGAGTCTTGTTTTTGAGGAGGGACAGCCTGGAGGGATGTGATGAGTGGGGTCACCAGCTGAACAAGCCAAGTGTGCTGCCACGCCGCCCTCGTCTCCGCTGCTCTGCTTCCACTGCACGTTTTCCCTGCACCAGCAGGGCAATTTTATGCACATGCAGGATGCCCACATACTGTATTATTCACACACACACACACACACAGACGCACACGGACACACATACAAATTCTTCAACGTTTGAATTCACACGCACGCTTCTTATCTCAGTGGTTTTAGTGTTATATTGATGATAAATTATGCATTATGTGTTGTTTATGATATTCATATAATAGTATGTATTTTATGCATTATTATATTGCAGTACCTCAGCAAGAAGTTTCATGGACTACTTTAAAGTATAACTCAGAGTTTCAGCCTTTTGGCCGTGGGGTTGCTTGATATGCAAATGGGGTTATGGGGAGATTTGTAAATTCTGATGCATAGTAAATTGAAGTATTGGACATAAATGCATACAAAGTCAATAGAGACATATGGACAGAGGCTGCTTTGTTGAAGGCAGAATGGGTTGAGGAGTCTGTTAACCTGCCTGGGAAACCAGAAGTCTCTCAGCCATGAATGGGACACAGTTTTGGGATAAAACCTATCGAGTCAAAGTGTAAGCTGGAGCTCTTTGGCTTGACCGAGCTTGATTTCCTGCATCGCATATTACATCAACGTTAATGGCACAGAAGTCTTGCAAGCTGCTTATGCTGAGTCATACTTGGTAAATCAACAGTTATGTCAAATAATAATAATATATTTTATTTATCGGCATCTTTCAGGACACTCAAGGTCACCTTACAACAAAAACACACCCAGTTACAAAAAATATCAATACAATAGATACAACAGATAAAGCAGCTGCAGAGGTAAAAGCATAGGAGAGGGACAGAGGGACACAGAGACACAGGGTTTTGACTTGAAGGACAGGACAAAGTTCTGTAAGCGGATGTGTGTGTGGGTTCCAGGGGTCCGGTGCAGAGGAGCTGAAGGCCTGGGCACCCATATTACACAATGCCGGTCATGCATTGCTTCGTAAATCTGCAAAAGAAAACAGCAGAGTAGCTTTGCATTCTTGCCATAGAAACGTTTACGTTCCTTGCTGACTCTGGACAGCAGAACACGATTTGATTTTTAAAAAATGTTTCGAAGGATGCGAATAACACGTTTGTCAGAGAATGTTTATCAGTGATCTCTGCAGCCCCCTGGCTCACCAAGTGGCAGAACTACTTGTGTTTTGGCTTATCACTGCTCTGGTGCCATACTCATTCACTTACTTGGCGCACAAAGTAAACAGAGTAAACAAACCGAGGGCGTTTGTTCCACCTAAGGCGAGTGAAGATGGCATTGGAGCGCAGTTCAGCCAAAAAAAGCAACAACATAGTAATGTGTTGTTTGGTGGAATGTATCCACCTGCTCTCGTTTCGGAGCAGCACACTCCCGGTGCCGTGCGTTCTCACGACAGGGAAGGAGCCGATGGGTCAAACTTGGCGGATCCATAACACCGGTAAGATGCAACAAATACCAGCATAGGACTAAAATTCAAAACTGTCAATTTCAGAAAACACAAAACAATCAAATCCACTACAATAACACTTTCAGCATTGAGATTCACGGGATAGCACCTCATATTTAATCAGCGCTTTTTAATGGTGTTTACTGATTGCTGCACGGTGCAGAATTCTCCAGGTGTGTAATTGGCATTCCGCAGCTCAGGTTTTCAACTTTGAACTGAATCTATTTCATGTCTTCTAAACACCTGCTGCAAGATTTGATAAATACCTCCTCAGCTAAACCATTTTTAATTAAACGCTCTTGCCTTTTGCAGCTCTAATTCTACCTCGTATTTATTTTTCACAGCTCTGTATAACCCCTCGGTGAGCATATAGATGTGTCTCTCTCTCCCCCTCTCTCTCTCTCTCTCTCTCTGTGTGTCTCATGGCTCGTGGTGCAAAGCAGATTTCCTGCCCTGAAACAGCTCCCCTCTGGAGAGTGGCATCCATTCTTGTCTGGTGGAGTGAGAGGAGAGCCCAGAATACACTCCTCGAGCAGTTGTAAAGCACCAGGACTATGCTTACACACCAGGGCCGGAGAGGCGAGTGGCTCACCTTTACGTGACCTCTTATGGACTAAGCTGCACTTAGGGGGGGCAGCGGTGAGGTGCTGCTGCTCAGAAGGAAATGAAAGCTCAACAGCGAGTCGCAGCAGAACGCACGACAGCGCCGGATAGCCGATACAGACAATGGCAGACAAATCCTCTCAGGGCGGCTGAATGAAAGGGCATTACACATCAGCTTCAAATATATGTGACAGACGGACATACATACATGAATGATTACGCCACAGCGGCCGTGTGAGTGCTGGGCTGTAAATAGATACACAGGCCTTACTATTTTTTTAAAAATAGCTTTTATGTAGAAAACAACAGGGGAAAACTGGATTTAAAAAACAATTAAAAATCACGTCGAAAATTGGATTGGAAAAGTCGTATTAGTTTAGTTTAAAAGTTTTTTGTGTTTGAGTTATAGCGAAGAACTGGTGCATAATTAGGAGCTCTTTTTCATTTTCAATCAATGTTGCTATTCACTCTCTATGACCAGAAAGCGTTGGGGCGTCTAATCAGGACGCCACCACGGGACAGAACCAGAATACGCTGGAGGGATTCTATATCCCGTCTGGACCTGGGAACGTCTTGGGAGCGTCTCCCAGGAAGAGCCGGAGAACGTGACCAGGGCGGGGAGACGTTTGGGATACTGGGCTCGGCAAACTGCCTCCGCGACCTGGACGAGTGGTGATAAAGGGATGGATGGATGAATAATCAGTATGACCTTGTTACAGCAGGAAGCAAAACAAGTTTTGGGTGTATGGGGACGTTAAATCTGAGTGAGAATCAGCCTGATATGTTCTTTTTAAAAAACAAAACAAATCTCTTTCTTTTTTCATCAAAAATCATTAGAAATGGAAAATAACAAGCTTTGTAAATGCTGTGTCACCAAAGTACAGTAATTAAGTGAATCACGACTCTTCATTAGATTGTGACCACTAAAACAAATTGTGTTAATAAAATTATCGTCCTTAGATCACAGAAGTTTATATTTTATTTCAAAGTAATTCTGCTTAAAAATATCAGCCTGCTGTTTTTCAGGGTTAGATCACATGTTGTTATATTATGAATACCTATAGGAACCAACTTGTGGAGCACATATAGGATGAGCCTATATCTTGAAAGCTTGAGCGCTTTACTTTTGCTATAATGGCCATGACACAAACTTTGAAATAGACTTCCAGTTCAAAACCATTGCTGTTATATCACTCATACATACATAGCTGCTTTAATGCATAATGCTGAATCATCCTATACCAGTTTGATGTCAAGATCGTCAACACCTTCTCATCTGACCTAGATTTAGTATTTTGATGTATGATGACTGTACAGGTGAGGGGTGATCAGACTGGGGGTGATCAGGGACCTTGGCTCTCATAGTGCTGCTGGGTATATGGATGAATGCTCCGTCTGACTTTCAAAACAGAGGTAAATTGCTCATACCAGGGGAGAATAGAAAGAAACCTGAGGTATTCTGTGACTTTTGTCCTTGTCAAACATAGAAGCTTTTCCATTTTTTGCTGGCAAAAATCATTCACGAAGAATCCCAAATCCCATATTTGCATCAATATTGAAGTTTTCAATCATTTTCACTCGACCTTCATATTAAAATGGACCATTAAAAAAGAGAATTTCCCGACTCATAATGAGCACTGAGTTTTTATTCATTCAGTCCTTCCAAGCCTTTTGCTCCTATTCGGGGTCATCAGACCTTGAGTCTTAACCTTGCTTAAGGGCAGGGAATCGCTCTGAACAGGTCGCTGGTCTTTCATGGCAACGTTCATATCCAAACCTGTTGTTTTCTAGTTTTCATGAATTAAGATACAAACATTAACTCAAGCAGTGAACAGACGTGCAATCTTATTGCTTGGTTAAATGCGTCAATACGTCAAGGCTTAGATTTTGTTTTGTCACTAATAGGCTTCCGACGGCAAATTAATTATCAACGATTAGTGACTGCTGTGGCAAAATGCAGATTACATGGAGATTCTGTAAATGAATTCTTGCTGTTGTGCTTTGGTATGAATGTGTAAGTTACACCTAAACCTGGAGAAAAACACTCTGTTAACGCTAATTAACACTGTATCAAAAGGCTCCCTGTAACGATTAAACGTTGCAAGCATAACCGTTCCCAATGAAAATCATCACCCGACCATGCAGCTGTTCATTCGTTTAACTAATTACTTGATTTGTTTTTTGTTCTCTATATAGGAATTGTATGTTTACCTCCCAATGCCTCTCAACAACCCCCACATAAAGACATATGCAGCAGTTTGAAGTAACAACCTCACACATGTGCAGCACAGAAATAGCAAAGAAACCAAATTAGTGTGCGACATGTGAACATTGTTTCTCAGCTTGTAAACCCAAGTGACCCAGATTCTCAAACGTTTACCAAACCAGAGCGAAAAGGCAGGCCAGTGTGTCATTCGGTTAGCCAGAGTGAGGATGCTCATGTTGCTCAATGTCTGCTGAATGTGTGAGCAAGCAACTGTGCACAAACATATCAGCCGTGAGAATTTCAACTGCACAACTGTCAAACACACATCACATCATGGCGAATAACACAGATAATCTAAGAGAAGTTGGAACAGTATGTACAGTACAAGAGTTGATTGATAACTTCTGAGCCTCGCATGAATTCAGAGATCAAACTCAGAGGGGTTTTACATTTTGTTCTAACGCAACATAATCTTCAACCAACTTTCAACTAATGTTCTTGGTTGCCCCAAAAAAATCCCCCAAAGCTGATATGATGATGTATTGATTTGAGGCAACACAGATTCCAGCTAAGGCCTTTTTTTCAAGTATGTGAAGAGGCCTCAGGATACAAATCAGAGCAACCAGGTGGGCGGTTGCCCCGGTGGTTTGAACTTTTTTCAATAACGTTCAGCTTAATTAGAATTGAAATCCTTATTTTCTTCATTTACTGAAGTGAGGCAACAAAATGGATTCTCCAGCACGCATTTAAGTGTTTACCATGAGCTTTACATTGATACAATCCTGACTGTGTCAAATAGTATTATAATAATTATTTTATCATAATAATATAAATGATTCATATACTCTGATCATACATACATACAAACATCAATTTTTGCAATTTCAGGGTTCATTTACTTTCACAAAAGTCATCAACATTCAGTAATTCTGGTATCTGAAATGGGAGCCGTTGTCTTGGAAAATCCATGACTTTTGATGTGAGAGATTAAATTAAAATTCGCTAATTCTCCTTTCTGGAATCAATAAAAATGCTGTGTTGCCGTGATTGTTTGGGAGTCTTTCTGCTCGCTCACGGTCAGAAATCGCTTCATGCAGCTCGTTGTAGACAAAAGGTTAGAACATCACATAAGGTTACACACAAGAGTCACATCTTTGTAACGCTCTGACCTCCCCGTAAATCCATCAGTGGCATTTTGCTAATGAGCTGATCTATGACTCAGTCTGTCAGTGGAGCTCGTTTGCCGCCGCAGCCTCTCTTAAATGTGCTGACAGACGCTCCTCTGTGTGCAGCAGACCTTTTATGTTATTGCGAGTAAGCTGATTTGTGTTATTCATCTTAAATCCCTGATCCACCAAAGTCTGGTCGTCAGTTGATAACTTTGGGTCATTGCATACACAAGGTGACGGAATGCTGCAGTGGGAAAGTGCAGTTTACAAGTTGACATACATGATTCACGATGCATAATTTAGCCTCATTTACCACACATTTGCGATAGGAGCAAACTTATCAAAACTCTTATTACAGAGCGTGAGAGAAATGTTACATTTTCTCTTGCTGCCTGCTCCTACATGAATCATTATCATTTTTCTTACATGCGTGCCTCCCACGTGTTTTGAGAATTTTGTTTTTTTCAAATACACACTTTGCAATTCAGCTCCGGTGCATTTATTTATTTCTTTTGAATGGCAAGTACAAGCTCAGGGCCAATATCAATAATTCCAATTCCACACTTTCCCAAGGCAGAAACAGATTTGTGCTTTTCCTACATTAGAATGTCCTCAGGTCTGATTTTATGAGGCATTTCTTATTGATTGTCTGGTTTTCACCCACAGAAATAATATGATGAAAGTTAATGATGTGCGCCTCCACTTCCTACAACTCTATTAATTATGTTTAGACTGTGGGTGGCGAGGTCATGACGTGAAATGGCACCGCTCCAGTTTGTTTAAGTAATTTTTCTAGCAGGCAAGCATTGGCTGGATGTGCCTTGTACGTGCGTGTGCGTTATTGTGCTGATCACATAACCCAGACAGACGGATCAGTGAAAAGGCAGTGTGGGAATCCTAACTACATTTGGAGATAATGGCAGATGCTCTGCTTTCCCGGCCAAATGTCTCTGGAAGCAGGATCTGGGTGATGGCATGTACTTTGCATATAATTCCGTGAGCTCCCCTCACCTTTCCTGTAGCCTGCTGTCCTGTCATTTCCAAACCCCCGCCCACGTCCGGCTACATCGAATCCAACCCTCACGCCCTCACAGCCTGCCATACGCATCTGTACGTTGCTCGTCAGAAAGCATTGGTGATAAATGGACCTGAGTGTTGACAATTACTATAATTTTATGAAGAGGGTGAGCAGCCGTGTCTCTTTATTCCACTAACCTGATTACAGGCATTCTCTTTGCCGTCTGAGCTCACAGTGTAATCTAAAAGCAACACCTGGGCCACTAGGCGATGCAAAAAAGACGGCGTGCCAAAGCACTGGCACACCCCCAAAATGCATTAAGGTGGGCTATTCAGGTCTGTGCTGACCTTGAGGAGCTGCACACACTCACTGCTGCCCTGTGAGAAACAAGCTGAATACAGGCTTTTATTACAGAGTCACAGAGAAATGTGTAATGTATGTTAATCCAGCAGGTTGTGGTGAGACTAAATGGAGGTGTAAAGAGAAGGAGAAGGAGGGGAGTTAAGAGAGAGAGAGAGAGAAGGTGAAGGAATGATAGTAAAGTGACACAGGCACAGGCAGACAGACATGACCAACAGAGGGAAAGACAGAGCGCCAGAATAGACAGATGGAGAGACAAGGGCACACACACACACACACACACACACACAGCAGCTGAAGAACATCCACCTTCTGTTAGTTGTCACATGTCACACAGATCTGATATTTTCCAGTCAGTGTGATGCAAAGAGCACCATGGTGTCAAATCTTTTTCAATTCTGAACCCACGGACCACAGAATCTGATCGTTAGACAAGTCGCCTTAGTGCGTATGTATCTGAGCGTTGTCAGCGTTGCCATGACAGTTGATAACTCCTATGCAATTCACCTGGGACAGCTGAAACACAGCGAAAACTGCAATTCAAGATATTGAATCTTGTTTTATGGCGGCAAAATGCCAGTATGACTTGAGATAAATCTCACCACACCATCTGCACCACATTATCATACTTGTTTGAACACAATCAGTCTTGATTTGTGTTGAATAAGTGTCTGTTTTTCCAGATTGAGATGAATGAAAATATGTCTGAAAAGAAGCCTGCATGATTGACAAAAACCAAAACATCTATTGTGAGATAACTTGATGTCTTCAAAATTCTTTATCTGTGTGTTATTGAGCCCCTGAAGTTCTGATTATGGTGGAAGATTATGTTTCTAACATTTCAATAAAGTGTCAGCACTGTAAAAACAAGGCAGAGAGACTACAACTAATATAATTTTTTACCTTTTTAATAGCTCATTTTAAAGAAAACATTTTTAAATTCTTGCTTACAGGCTTATGATTTATTCATCAATTTATTTTGCTTGATATCATCAGAACCAGCCAGCTCTGCAATGACCTGAACACAAGCTTGCAGCACATCCTGGCCAGCTGCAAGGGAGCTCCGGCCCAGAGTCGCTACAGACCGGACAGTGACTGGGGTTTTGTGGAAGGCGGCAGCGGCAGCGGCGGTCTCGAATGTACCCAGGTGACATCAGCGACAACACAGACATAAGTTCTGTGGTCCACCACCGCCTGGACAGCAATGGTGGCACAGGTCACGGTCGAGACGGAACAAGGTAGCTTCTGGCTTCGGTTGAGTGTGAAGGACGAGCCGGGGATGGGGAAGGCAAGGGTCGTAGGGTCACCATCTCAAGATGTTTCAGAATTAATGGAGCGAAACGTCAATGAAAGGTGACCTCCCCCCCCAGCTGATGACCCTGAAGCTCAGAGGTGTGCTTCTACCCACACATTTTGCTTGCTTCTAGAGGGGTTTTTGTCACCTATGGCTGACACAAATGAAAAAGGCCATATAGGTGGAATGATTGACAGGTAGATGCAGAGAACAGATAGATGTCATGTGATGTATTCTGACAGCGATATGTCCTGAAACTGACATGAGCAGTCACACTAAAGCAATTAGAGGAGAGCAGTAAGGTGTGAACGGTGTGAATGTTGCCACAAAGAGCTGATGGCAACACTGGCGAGGCTCCGGTCGCATCACTTCAGCTTGCTCCAGCTCCTTCCTGTCTCCATCTATCGAGTGTGACAATGAGCGGCGCCTTTGGCCACACTGCAGGCGGCGGGATCATATGGCCGGGATCCTGGGAAGAAACGCCACCTGATCCCGCCGCCCTCGCCCTCTCTCTCTCTCTCTCATCTCGCCCACCTTATCAGCATGCAAGAAGAGTGAGGGAGAGGATACTGAAATCTATGGCTGCCATGATGACTTTGAGGAGCTCGGTTGTTACCTGCCTCCATTCCGTCTCGGCTCACCCGCCTCCCCAGCCCCCTGTGCTCGTAATCCTGAAGCTGTCAGCGGACCGTAGACTTATGCCCTGAGCAGGGAGAGGGCATTTTGTCATACAGATGAAAAGTGGAGGAAAAGAATGTGGGCAGCAGAGGCCTATAAACTTGTTTTATTGCGTTGGAGAGAAGCGCTTCCACGGAGCACATGCTTTTAATTAATCATCCCCCCACCTGACCCCTGTACGTCCAACAGCCGGAGCGCTGAGAGCTTCAAGCAGAGAGCTGCTGCGGCGTTGCGTGGACTTAGTGCATCCATCCTTGAACTGAACAAATGAACCACAATTTACTGCTACACTATTCGCCTATTATATTCAGTGTGATCATCCCTCCAGTCATAACAAGTTATCAAAAGTTTCAGTGTTGGAGCGCTGTGGCGCTCGGCAAATTGCTTTCTATTCTAAAAGGCAAGTGCTGTGAAATTGCGTGCTTTGGCCTTGATAGGGCAGAATTAGTGTGCATATTTATCCAATTGAAAACAATACCGTGCTCTTTAAGCACTCCTGTGTCCGCGCATTTTCTTGTATCTTTATTCTCAGGTACATTTATATTATAAAGCGATTCAAACATGCTTTTAAAATGTGGACGCGTAACTGCTTGTTGGAGACGATATGAAAAATACATGGCATCAAGGTAGGCTGGAGCGCAGGCTAACATCAAAGCCGTCGTACAAAAGACAGGAGGACTGGCGGCATTAAAGATTGATATGGCACTTAAAAACTAAAATTAAAAAAGGATGGAGGAAAACAAAAAGGAATCTTTTATAACTCATCATAAAGAATAGAGGGGCTTTGCTTCCCCAAGATAACTCCTGAAATATAGATTACTGGATTTGCGACCCTGAATGACCGCCGTGCAGCACTGAGTCGGTCGCTCTCCCCTCGTGATGGGCCTTGATAGTGGGTCATGTATTATGGATGGTTACAACACAGGGACGTGGCAAGTGTTCCCCGCTCTCTACTGTTTTATTAATCCCGTAACATTTGATCTCGGAGCCTTAACCTGGGATTTATTTGGGGATCAGATCATGTGTGTGAACGCCCCCCTCCTTTCCCCCCCCAAAAAAGGGAGCTTTTCTGTCAAGTCGGTGTCAGAGGCGATAGTTCTGTGAGC
>OMOW01104778.1:0-14376 GCA_900312555.1 Lamprogrammus exutus | reverse complement strand
TTGCTAAATGCAGCATCTCAGTGTCTGGGTGTAGACACTCAGCAAAATGGACCGAGACGGTTTGGTTGTAAAATAATTTTTACACACTAAAATTGTCCTTCAGCACTGAATGATGAGTAGTGCCGAAGGGAAAGTTACCAGTCCAAATCAGTGGCTAAATACTGTAGCTGGATGGAAAATGTTTATACTGTACATGCTGTGAAACAATGGTGTGAGTAGAGTTTATATCCTCTTTAATTTATTTCAGTGTAATTGTAAATGGTCATTGGTGGAGTAATGTAGTTTCTAGTTCTGCTCATATTTTATACCAAGTAATTATTTTTGTAGGTCTACCATGTATTACTATATATGTTTTTAATTTAATCTTTTTTGTCTTTCTCAGCAAGGCCATTTTTGACAGTAACTTTGCTTGTCTTCTGTGTTATATGTGACATGAACAAATATGCTCACAGATTAGAAACTACATAAATACCATCTGCTAGGGTGCAAATAAGTATACCTGAGTGATACCACTGTATGTCTCCAGTAATGTTAACTCAAAAAAGAAGTTTCACATAGGCTGTTGTAATGCAGGATATGCAAGGCTTTAATGCACTTGCATAGATTTACATAAGATTGATGACGATCTGCTGAAGTTTTTGCAAGAGAAGTGTCTCATAGGATGCAAAACTGGGGGACATGTCTGTTGTGGTAATCTTTGCCTGTGATGTTCTTTGTGCTTGCATTCAGGCATTTCTGAGAAATTATTGCTACTGTTTACATGTTTTGTTTTCATAGTATGACGTTCTCAACAGTCACTTCTCGGGTGAAGCAGTGATATGTGACACTAGAATTTAATTTGAGCAGACGGGGTAAATCAGTGGTGTCTCAATTTGTTTTGATTGGATGCTCTTCTCTGCTGCATCACCACTTTGTAATTTAGGCTGAATTGACAGCTGGTTTTAGATGGAATTGCAGGTTTAAATAACTCTGTGCCTCTGTAATACTGTGAACTTAAGCCAGCCATGATGAATGCATCAGGGAGGAATTGTATTTGGGGCAACACAAGACCCTTTGACTCTGCCTGCTCATGCTTTAGGAGCATTAAACTCACATTCCTGTCCTTAAAGAGTGATTGGGTCATCGGTGTTGTTATATATAGAGCCTGATCGCCTCTCGCTTCTGCTAGGGACAAAAGCTAAAGCACCCACAGGTCCTCACTTCTGCGATAAAACTACCGTAAGTGGAAATATCTGTGCTGTTGACCTCATGACCTCCCATTTTCTTCGGGCTTCTTAAGCTCAACAAATTGCTTCCTAGCCATGGTCACGGTTCACATGGTCATCTCTGACACAAAGGGAAGCATCATTTTATGCTTTTTAACCAAGATCTCAAGAGAGAGCTACGTCACCAATGTCAATGCTAGGTCAAACACTGAGTGGTACAGGTTTATGGGGCAATAACATTTTTTCTATCCAATCGCATAATGTGTGGAGCAAGTTCTATTATTGCAAAATGGTTGGTCACCAAAATAGCTTGATAACTCCTGGATGATATAGAGTAGAGCGAAAGAACCAAGTGAATGTAGGTTAATTGCCTGCCCAGCTATAAAACAAACACATGCTGAGACATACTTTCATCATGACTTAAGAACTCTTCCAGCATCTCTATCCCCTGGAGTACGAAGTCTAACAACCTTGAAAAGGCATCAAGATACCACCTAGATTGAGCTCAAACTAAACAGTTGTGATGACCATAACATGCAACAGATAAGGTGTATTAACCATGACAATTTGACATTTTCATCATGATGTATAAAGCGAGTGCTTTACTGCACTAAAATGGGTTAGACTATAATTATGCATGTTTATTCTTCATCTTCAACAGCAGTAGTCATCCTTCAGACGGACAGATTCTGGACCCTCTTCAGCACTTGGACGCAAATCCAATGGTCATCTGAAGTGTTTGGGCCAAACAATATTTAACCTCCATGTCAGTTTTTGTGGAAAATAAAGCTTTTCCTCATAAAGTTAGAGCCATGTTTTGAAGTCATGGGCCTTTCAACATTGTGCATCCAGGGTGTGTGACTGAGTGATGGCTGAAAGAAAGTCTGAAGAACGGAGCCCTTATAGTGAATGAGTGGACGGTCCACTGTCCGACATGCACCTAAGTGGATGCAAATCGATAAAAACAAACCATTATATCCGGTAGAACTTTTGGGTTTGCTCCCACATGGCATATTGCTGTTCTCATGCGGTACCCTTGCAAATTCATCACTGCCCTATGGAGGCTTTACTGGGTCTATGAGAAAAAAACTACTGACTGTGTTAGACTGAAAGCCTTAACTGTTGGATACAAAAGGAATGATGACGCTAGCAATTATGGTTTTGATTTTTGAACCATTTAGACAGGATTATGCAAATGAGGCCAGGAATGTCAGACCTGAGTTTCAAGAGTTAAACAAAAGCTTTCATTTTTCAACCAAATTCAGCATAGTAATAATAGACAATTTTGGCTTTTCACCAAAATCGAGAGTACCTGTCCATGCAGAAGAGAGTTCTAATTTTACAACATGAGATTCTTATTAAATTATGTATTTTATGTCATTTCTAAGCTACCACGCAACACTTTGACATGTTGTGGAGGTTTGCCAACAGGGACAATGTCGTGAACAACATCTCAGTAGCATTTTAAGACTGAATGACATTTACATCCATTACCCTGGTCTGTTAGATTCGCGGTTGATGAATGAGATGTATCCAAACTGTTTGTGCTTTCACATTAGTCAAACTGTATTCAGTCCCACTGTGCCACAGCAGCATTGGTGCTGTCACTATAGAGTGCAACACATAAATCAGCAGGAGGATTTGTCTCTATCCTGACAGGTATCCATAAATCAAGTGTCCTGTGAAAAATATAAAGTCTCATTGGCTCCTCCTAGTCATAACATTTGGAAAATTCCATTGTAATAGCTATAGCAATATCATTTTAATCTCTGTGTGTACAGTTCGCCTACCGAAATAGGCCTATCATATAAAGAAGACGTTAAAAAAGACAGGAGGCTGGTGAGATATAGCTGGAGACGTTGACTGTTCAGTTGAGGAATCAAATAAAATAATACAAGAAAGACTCCTGAATCAGAAGCATGAAGTCACTTTACATGCTATCATTTGCACTCCTGCTGATGTTGTGTATTGTGGTGTTTTGAAAAAGTGTGCAACACACTATGAGGACAATAATTCTGAGATGTTGCGTGCAGTCATGTGCCCAGCTGAACTCTAATTTCTACTCCTAAAACCACAATGTCTCATTTCTCATTTGTACATATGTAAAATAAACAAGATAGACTGTGTGAACAAGAAACTTTCTGGAAAGTATATTTATTTTTTAACATTTGACAGAGCAAGGCTAGCAAGTTTCCTCCTCCTTCCAGTCATTGTGCTGTACTGGACATTATATTGTTCTTCCCAACTTACTTTGAGTATGAAGACAAACAGGCTCATTTCCCAAAAAGTGGTAGTGCATCTTTAAATAGGTACAAACTTCAAAGCAGACAGTTCACCCAATACAATGAGTCCTGAGGCGGCGACAAGAGGACTGCTCCCCTTTCAGCCTTCAACTCTAAATGTACTTTTGGTATTTTCAGGATGTGTTGATGGCAATTAAAATGACTGATTATTGACAAGAAAAGAAAGAAACTCAATTTGCTCAAAGTTATTATGAGGAATAAATAAGTTATTGTTTGTTTGCTGGAAGGCAAATTATATACATTACAGCAGTTGACTCCACCTGCATGGTTGATGGTGGACGTAAATAGAAGGTGGTTATGTGGTCTATATCAGCAGGATATCCCCATTATCAACACAAGTGCGAAGGAAATCCAATGTTTGTCCACTGCTTTTGTAATATGGAACATTTTATTGTCTCTCAGTGCGTCACATGCAGTTTTTCATAGATTTTTGTCCGTCAGAAAGTTATCAGCTTCTCTCCACAATTGATATTGTGACAATTGGGAGACATTAGCCTTTTTATGACCGCAAAAGTCTGCAGCTGCTCTTCCATTTGAGGACAATAAGAAGATTATTTTGTCAGTTCAAGGACACTGGTAGACATTGGTTTCCTCCATGGCTGCATCCTTTCGTGCTTTTACTACGTGTGAAGAGTGTCTCTACATAGGATTACATACTGTATAAAGTTTTTTCCTTCTTGTGTCTGAATTGCACTGAATCGCTTTGATTTTCATAGTGGGTTGTTTAATTGAAGTTGGATTATGTACTGCATTTTCAGCTGTAGAGAGCTATATTATTCCCAAGGTGTGGAAAATTACTTTAAATTATTTCCATGTTAGATTTTATTGAAGAGCTATTGATTTGTTGCCTTTTTGCATCAAAAGAGTTAATAATGGTAAATAATAAAACTGTCACAAAAGCAGCCAAATGCTACTGTACTGTAATTATGTTGTCGATGTTATTTCAACGTTGTGTTCCTTGGCTCGGTGCGCCAGTCTCCAGTGGCACTGCAGTGAAGATTCACAGACAGACGTTGCTGGTAATGTCATTTACTGGGTCATCCACCGGATGCCATCAAATGTCTCTGCTCCTCAGAATTGCATCCATTAAAGTGATCATGCTTGACTCTACTAAAGAGAATCTATGCGATTTGCTTTGAGTCATGCGAGTGGAAGAAATGGTTCCCTGTGTGCCTGTTCTTCCAAAGTACATGATCAGTTTCTCAGGATCCAGCTACTGCAGGGAGGAGGTCAGGAGAGAAATGGACTCCCTAAAATGACCCATTCACACCAATCAAACTACCATTACTATTCAATTTGCAAAGCTAGCAAAAGGCAGTGAGAAAATCAGTGAACAAGTTGTGATGTATTGTATTCATCACTTAATTTAGATTACATTTGGCTCCCATCACGTTACCTTTAAAAGGGCCACACTCGTTAGAGATGCACTTAAGCTGTCATTCATGTAGACAAATGAATTGACTAGCCTCAGCCAAGATGCCACCCACAAACTTCTGTAATGGTCATTAATAAGATGTCCAGCACCTGAGTCAACAGAGCCCACAGTGTCGTTTAGCTGGAGCGCGGATGCAATTACTCGCCGTTGACATTAATTTAACGCAAGAGTCTACAACCCGTTGAGTGCCATGGGCATATATGCTGGGAAGTCACCTCATGCCACTGGGGAAAGTCTTTTTTATGCTAAGGCATGAAATACACTGATGCCATATTGTATACCGTATGTATTCATTTGGTTGGTGTAAGTTCTTTCTTTTGAACAGTTATTCCCTACCCTGGCAGTTTAATAGAAAAAAAAAGTTTACATGCACATCAAGCGTTTGGTCTGGAAAAGCAATGAATTCGATCATTTCCAGGTGTTTAAAAGTTAGGAAATTGCTCAAAAAGGCTGGAAAGATAGTTAAGGTATTAGGCAAGCTATAATTTTGCATCTGGAGAAATTCAAGCGTTGAAGTAGGTAAGGAAAAAGTTGTGACACTGGCTCAACCCATTAAATTACATTTTGTCAAAATTGTTTGTATGTGGAGAACTAAAAAGACATGTTGCAAAGTTTGTAGAGGCAGACACATTTTCGATCCCATAAGGTGTTTTTGCACCAAAAGTTTGGAACTGTCTGCAGACAGAACTGTGTAGTTCCTATACACAGTTCCCCCAAGCACTGTGAAGATTATGGAAAATAGAGTTGTATGGCTTACTGCTTTAATTGTCGTATTTTTTCTTTTTTCAATTTTGAGTATTGATTTTTTTCTTCTTCTCTGCACTGCGTCAGTTTACAATTAATTGCAGGACCCTGAACTATCCTGGTTCCATTTTTTGGTTCCTGGTTCCATTTTCTTAGTTCCTTCAACAGTATAGGTACTGTACGCTGATTCAGGAATTGCTGTGTAGAGTTCACAAGACCAAACATCACTCTATACATATCTTACCGTGATTAAAGGCAAAATGCGTGGACAGAATCAAGAGGATTCCACCCTTCTCCAAGTAAATGTGACACATTAAGTAATCGCAGAATGAGGCGAGTCCTCCCATTGAGGAAATGTACACAGAGGTACTATGTTTACATGCCTGAATAAATCATTGTACAATGGTATTATCCAGGTCTGTTGCTCAGAGTAAGCATACTCGATTTGTGCCAATTTCAATTGCATCTAGGTGTATACGTGATGTTTAAAACACCAATTACAGTGGGATTACGGCAATAAAGCGTTTTTTCCAAAGTGTATGTAAACGTACTGAGAGATTAGTCAGACACAGGCTTAAAACACACATTAATCTTATTATTGTACACAGCACAACAAAATGAGGTATTGGTAATGTATGTTCATCAGAACTATAGTTCCTCGCAAAATGAAGGAAGTTCCTAAATTCCAGAAGATTTTTTGGTTGCTGTGCAAAAGTGGATTTGGTTTTGGGGTGTGCAAGTAGTGCTCTCAGAGTTAATATAGGTTAAAATGTCCGCCTACAAAATACAAATTAACTCTTTTTTTCACCACATTAAAACCTTTAAATAGACAAATGACGTCTGACACATTGAAGACCTTAAAAATCAAATAATTTATGATCAATTTTATGCCCAAAATATAACAAAAATTCAACCTAACAATTGCCCTTATAAATCTGCATTTGTACATTCCTTTTCAGTCCAATATTTTCATTAGACGTCTGTGATGATTAATTATGGACATTATGACGTACAGCATGGAGATAAATGAAATAGGTTGTTAAGAAACAGCTTGTATTCCTTTCTGTCTCTTGAAATCATATTCAAATGATGGCATCATAAACACAGGGACTGTACTGAAATATAACACAGCTGTGTGAGATTTGTATTGTGTTACATCCTTCTTTAAAATCTCATGTATCTGCAGATCAGCTGTCTGTATTCAGCAGTTGTGCCAGACCTATATCCATTTCCAAGTGGGCATTCGCTCACAACATGGCTTCAATGACCCACATTGTTTCTGAATAGGCTTAAAGTGTCTGCCCACTCAGCAATGCCTGCTAAATTACATTTTGTAATCAGCTATTGTTTGGGGGATCACTGAAATAAGGTTTTAACCCCATGTGTGCCTTACCCTTTTACCCCTTCGCCCCTCTGCCATGTCCACCTAGCCCACTGGAGTCCAGCGGCTTTCATGCCAAAGGTAAAGCAACAACAAAACCCTTGGCTGATCAAAGTGGAAATTCTTGGTTATGGCTTTGAAAACACTTAACCTGCCCCATTAACCCAGGGGATACAACCCCATTACCCAGTGCTGGGCTTTGGCTGCGGTTCACTGACTTTGATCACCCTCTTGAAAGGTCTTATTTAGACCACCCCTGGAACCTCCTAATCTTAATTCTGCATTCAAGACTCTTGTACAAATCTCATAGATGAATTCTAAGATAGTGGATAGTGGACGAGCAGATTATATCGATTGATTTTTGAAGAATTTTCTCAATGTTACAAATGAAATATTTTGGTTCTTGCCTGTGTCCCCTTAGTGGACCTGAATTGCAAAGTTGGACGTCATCCTCACAATCTCTTTGCCTGCAGAACTAAATCATCCTGTCATGTTTGGTGTCCTTGTCCTTGATTAATATACGTTCAAAACATATTCTTGGAAGCAAAGCTGACGATTCCCTGATAACTCAAAGAATAAAGTTCAAGGAAACGGTGAGGTTATCCTAGTGGGAAGAGGATATAACAGATTGTGTGACAGACTTAATCTGTACTTCCCTCCCTTAACAGACCACCAAGAAATGCTCTACTTTGCAGAGCAGACAGAGGCAGAAGGAGGAGGAGGAAGCTTTCTCTTACTCTTCCTGTTGCTGCCTGTTGCTGATTGTACTTATTAACAATTAACTGTATGGATTAAGATTTCCTCCCACATGCACCATATACAGGTAAATTTGTCTTTGGTAGAAAAATAAATTCCGCCACTTAAAGAATCACACTTTTCCGGCTTTGATTTCAGTATGAGGTGATCCCAGAGGTATTTTTTTATTAAATGTCATTCTAATGAATGAGCAAATTGTTAAGAGTATGAACAATGAATTAGTACATGGGCATGTATAATATATTTTACTTTGATTTGACCAGCAGGAACCTGTACTGCTGCAGTGCTGCAGGCAGATGTTCTAGTTGTAGACGCATCTGCACTGACCATAACGATGAGTTGACAGAACAAGATTGGGACTTGCCACGGCTGGTTATGGGTTCAGATTTTACAGCAAAATCCCTAAGAGGGCTCCCGTGCTTTTCTTATTATGTTGGGAAGAACACAGAGGGTAGTGAGTGAAAATGTCTGACACATACCTGCACAGTATCACCAAGTGAAAAAAGAAAAGAAAAAAAGAAGGCAATCCATAAAATGCTCAAGCAGGTTGAATTTCACAGTAAACTTACACCACAGCTCCATCTTTCTGCCTCCAGCACTAAATATAAACATGGACAGCTGAGGTGGGCAGGACCAAATGCTTCCTGGGGTTAAGGTTCTGATTTATGCCAAAGAAACACCAGCCGAGCCTTTAATTGGGGGTCGCTGCTGGCAGTGTGACTTTAAAGAGCAACAGTTCCCAGACAAACCTTATTAACACGGTCACAGCTGTGAAACACAATATTCAGTATTATATTCATTATTATAAAGATGAGAGAAATACATTATCTCACCAGGAAACAGTTCATGCAAGAGACACAGAGATAGTATACCAGAAATACTGCAGTGGATTGTCAGAACCTGAGACGTTAAAGATTTGACAGCAGTCAGCTGATCAACAGCATTTCAAATGGAAGAATTTCTATTATACATTTTTATTCCATCATACATTTGTTTTTGATATCTGAGTTTAGGAGTTTCACACCAACACAATTGCATCATACAAAAAGACTAACACACACACAGTCTGAATTTCATATTAAATACTCATTCTAATAGGATTTTGAGTATATTGTGTGGTCACACTGGAAAAATGACAAGCGATATTAGTCTGCATACAAAATGTTTGATTTTTCTGTTGTTGTTGTCGACACTATTGTCCCAAACTAACATTCATTACGGAAAAGGAGAGGCTACACACAGCTGAATAAAGAAAGAGTTAATTTGCAAAAACCCAGAACTTTGCTCTACTCTGTGTCTATCTGCTGCAGGTAGAGAAACACACACAAAAAAGTGCGTACCAGCATAAATCCACTCGTTCTCATTTTGGTTCGAGACCAAATCAATGATATGCATCCCTGATAATATTTTAACTCAATATCATTTTTATTTATATGTTTTTCTGTCCTGTGTTTTAGGTATCAATAAATTTGAAGGGTTCATTTGCAATGAACTCATTGAAAATGTGGAATGTGGTGAAATAAGTCCAGAAAAAACTAAAACATTTCAAAGTTTATTAACTTTATTAAGTTTCAAACTTTGTAAAAATGGCTAATTACATTAACTTATTGTATGCTCCCTACCAAAATACTGTGGAGCTCAATATGTGGTGATGATTTGGGATACAGAAGCAGAGCCTGCAATGTTTTTCTTCTTCTCAGAGTCTATTCATAGTATATGAGTATAGTCATTTATACTGGGTCTTGGCTTATGGATGTGGCGCCCGAACATCATGACATCATGAGTATGACAGACTTAGCTCAAGGCTGCTTAACCTAACCTAAATTTCTGTCAAACTTTGCTGGAACAATTGTACACCGCAAAAATGAAATTTAACTCATAAAAATTAACATCACAACAGGATGAAAATGATTTCCTGGTTAAAGCAAAGATCTCCAGAATAACTCTGTGAACCAGCTTCTATTCTTGGAATAGGCTTGACAATTAGTGTGTTTGATCCTTGAAGTTAACCATTGTGTAGCTATAAGTGGCAGTGATGGAGGAAATTTGGGATGTGATGTGATGGTGTGGACTGTGGAAGTGAGAGAGAGGGAGAGGAGGCAGCTTTAGGCTGGAATTTCAGTGATCCCTGCCCGGCTAAACTGTTTCTGTGGGCGTCTGATTAGTTTTTCAATTGCAGCGATTACGAGTCCTGCTTTCATGTTTTCTCAGCTGACAGTCAGCCTCAGGCCATCAATTAGACCTGTTTGTGTTTTAATAGCTTAAATATTTACTGGCATATAAAGGCTGTTAGATTGTAGGCATTGCTGAGCTCAAAGAACAAAAATGTTAATGCACTTCTTGGATGTTTCCTGTTAATTGAGGCTAGATGTGAGGTTAGATGTACTCAGAATAGCCATGAATGAATCGTCTGCCTTTCTTCTTTGGCATTGATTTTTCACCCCGAGTCTTTGTCATCAACCAGACACAACAGCAGCTTTTGGGGCCTAAAGACAGACAGGGAGGAGGGAGTTTCAAAGCCTGCTAGGAACAAATGTCACCACTCTGCAAGCACACAAAGGGCAGTAAAGCAGCAAAGAGCACATTTTCTTATTTCCACAACAAAACAAGAAATCGCCTTTCATGTGCATCCGTACAAAACCCGTACATGAGTCATTATAGGCTCAGACAAGCCTCCTGTAGAAAATCTCAGCTTTTCAAAAGTTTCCTGCGCAAGTGCTGCAGAATCTATAGAGACCAACAACACCATTTTTTTCCTGGACAATTTCACTGTTATATTTATCTGTGATGAAATGGAAAATTTAATTATACATGTTGTAAATGCACAGTATGTGGTGAGCTTGATGCTGGAGCCAGTTTCTTCATATTTGGTGTTTGTGCTCCAGTGAGGTCCAGATTGAAGCCATTCAGCTCTTGAGCTTGAGCTCTAACTCCAGGAGAGAGTTTATGTGGTGTGAACTGTATACATAGATGGTATTAATAGGACTAATAGAATACGTGACGCGCTGATTTGTCAGTTTATGAGAGGAAGTACGCCGGGTGAATAAACACATGCACAGAATGCTCACGCCAAGATTGTTTACGTGCTCAAGGAAATTGACTTACAAACAGATAATCTGGGTCTGTTAGTATAAGTACCTCAACGTCGATTTTTATCTTTTTATGATGTTTACATGACATGAATAAATTGATTTAATGCCTTTATCAGAGTAGAATCAAAGTTTAATTGTGAATGTAAACAGATCACAAAGTCGTCTCCATCGGTGGGAATTTGTTGTTTGGACTCCATGGCGATACGCATGTGTAACTTCAGTCAATATGATAATCTGTACGATAATGAATGCTTGAATGCTGTAGTGGTGTGTACCATTACAAACTAACAATAGTGATTATCCATCCTATCATAATTAAACCGGTAAAGAAAGGGAGAATAATCAATGACCTCTCAAAGGTAAACAAACACCAGTATGGAGGCTATATTTAACCTTAAAATGCCACATTTACATACAGTATGAAATAGATTAAATTGACACTTGACACATTTTGTATTATACGCCGTGAACTGGCCTGGGAAAGTACTGTATTTGGCGGACAGGGAGAGGGACACCTGGGCCACTTTGCTTAGCGTGCAGTCTCCACGACATGGACCTAGTTGAGCAGTGGCAGATTCTGAAATAAAGGGCAAAGGTTTGACTCAGAGTTTGTATAAAATGCCACTCTGGGAATCAGAATACCCGACGACTGCTGTGACCGTAATGCAACATAACAGTATATTTGACAGATTTCTTGTACAAAATTGCGTAAGGTCGATCATACTGTCACAGACAAATGTTCATGTGAGGCCCGTGCTGTACTTGAGTAAGCAGTCGTAATCCCTTTAGGGTTGTCAGCCGTTTCACATGAGCCATGTCGGGAGATGGAAGAGCAGAGACGGGGGAGGAGGGAGGGGAGCGATGAGGTGGAAAGTGCTCACAGGAGCATCAAAGCACTTCCTCCTTTTTTCTCCAGAAGGACACGCCACCCGCAGGCCCAAGGGAGGAAGCCATCACACGAGCTGACAGCTTCCTGCACGAGGCCTCGCAAGAGCCTGACTGATGGCTGAGGTGGAACATCGATTGCCACGCTTCAAAACAGGCAGATCCACAGGATGGCAGGCAGACATTTTACCCCCTTTTTCTTAGGTTGGATGATCTCTTTGCCCAAGATATCTAACATAAGAGGGTTCGACTTGTGTAATATCTGAAAACACACTACGCACGTTTTCGTTATCGCTACCTGCAAGATGAACGATATGGGCGAAGTGCAACTTCCACTTGGCAAAGGCAGACTTATTTTCGGGGAACATGGGATCACCCGGTTTCATAGTGACGAACCTTGGGTGGAGTGTGAGTTAAAGGGCAACAACAAGATCTTGTTGGGTTAAATTTGCTTTGGAGCAACATTTCGAAAGGTGCGGTCTTCTACCACCCCAGATGTTTTAAGGTGTAAACCATCGGCAGTGGCTTTAATCCAGCTGCATCGGTTAAGATGGAATGCGTCTCGTCAGGCTCACAGAGGTCTGAAAATATTCAAGTACCCTCAGAAATACTCTGAAAAACATGTTTGTGCCCGACCAAAATGTCACAGCCAAATGAATTGAAACTGCTTCAAGATTTACACAAGGCTCATTTTAATAGTTTTTCACTTTGGTCTTTGCTTAGCCAGACCTCTGGGCACATCAGCAACAACAATATAAGAGAGTAATTAGAAAAGCAGCTAAGTTAAACATTTAAACAACAATGAACAGTAGCGTGTATATTTTATATGGCCGATTGAGAGTGTTCAAAGGCCATTGGTGGCTTAATGGATGCTGGACACCACAGACTCACGGTCGGTGCTGGTTCAAGATAAGGCTCTGTTATGCTTCTCCATCTGCACCTCGAGTCCACATGTGCGGATGTCGTTTGGAGATGTTCGCGTGGGTGTTCTCTCCCATGTGGACATGCATTGTTACACTGACTAAACCACAATGTACAAAAACCATAGAAGAAATCAGGAAATCCAATTTCACCCCCATTGAAAGTGTAAACAAAGCAGATTTTTTTGAGGTGCGTGTGGTGGCGAGTATGTGACCCTATGCAGAGTTTGTTTTCCCTTCCCTGCCCTCTTTTTTGAGGTGTGTAAGTGTGGCGTTAAAAATGTATTTCCTGTTCAAAAAGTGAATATTCACACTGTTGCTGAACATGTATAAGGTTATCTGGTTATAACAATGTGTATGCTACTATTACTCTGAGTGGAAAGTATTACATAATCCCACAGAATTCTGTTTTCAGACAGAAAGGAGCCCCGACTTAATGTAATAGATGGAAGCAATAAAAACGGAGGCAGAAAGCATTATAATCCCACAATTTATAAATCTAAAGTTTCTTCCTGCGTTTGCTCTGTCTCACTTTATAGACATTCTATTAGCAGCCTATCCAAACTGTAACTGCGTCGGGTGAAGTTTTGTTCCTCTGCTATTAGCGTTCTAACTCTCAATAAATCCCAAACACTGGATCTGTATCAAAACCAAACAACTTCCTCCCAAAGGTCTCTATGTTCAAGTCCCACTGTCCTGCCAAGTGTGCTGGAAATATGCTGGTGAATATGGATTTTATTGCTTAATCTATGATGTTACAAATCTGGCAGCGTTAAAACAAAACAAACTCTTCCATTTCTTAATGGTGTTCAAATTTGTTGGGGGGATAATAAGCCAAATAGATGTTATATAACATTTTCACAAGTACTTCTTAACGCTGCACTGGACTTTAATAGCAGAAAATGTTTTTTTGGAAAGGCTAAATTCCCATATTCCTAATGTTGTATGGGAACTTGAACATGATCAAATTAAATGTACAATGTTTTTCCTATCCATCGCAGAGCTCCAGTGGGAAGAATCCATGTCGTCTATGCTGGAACACCGAGTCACATATTTAGTGAGTCAAAAGGAGATGAGTGGTTTTTCTGAAACAGGGTGTGGCTGATTCGTCAGTTGGTGTCTTAAAGTGGCTTATTCCTGGCATCGCTAAATTGGCTCTTCCTCCACTGTCGTGACGACCAAACTGACGTGCATGGAATTCCGCCAGTAGACAGGAAGTCACTTCGGCTCAAAGATGTGAGTTTGGGACCAACGTCTCCTCGTCAGTATCAGGAAAAGGTTAAATTACACACCAGCATTCATCAGGTAAAGCAGTGTTTATGCTGACGGCTACAAATTCTGGATTCCGTCATTTTGTGTTACCAACATTTAAAAAAACAACCTTTTTAAATCTGGGCTCTGTTTGTTTTGATTACAATTATTTGAAAATATTTTAGCAATATCTGTCTTACTGTATAATGTGGAAGGGTCACTTATAGTGGAAAACACAACACAATAATTTGTTTATAGCCTCTTAGCTCATTGTTCAAGTCATTAAGTTCACTGTATGCTGCCTGTCCAATATGAAAAGACTGCAAGTAGCGTCTGGTGAAGTAAGCTTAGCATCTTTTTGTGCTTACTTATACACTTGTACATACGCATTCTCTCTCTCTCTC
>OMOW01104770.1:0-21620 GCA_900312555.1 Lamprogrammus exutus | reverse complement strand
ACTTGACAAGCTGATCAAGAAGGCCAGCTCTGTCCTGGGGGGCCCCCTCGAACCGGTGGGGGTGGTGGGAGAGAGGAGGATGATGGTGAAGCTGTCATCCATGATGGAGAACGACTCCCACCCCATGCAGGACATTCTTACAGCTCTGGAGAGCTCTTTCAGCGACAGGCTGCTTCACCCCAAGTGTGTGAAGGAGAGATATCGCAGGTCCTTCCTACCTGCAGCTGTCAGACTTTATAACCAGCACTGCTCCCAGTAGACCACACACACCTGAACTGTTTTTCTTCCTTAATGTGCAATATATCGTGCAATATATCATGCCTCTGTGTGCAATATCACCTGGAACCTAAGTGTGCAACACTTACTTACCTACCTCAGACTTAGTTTTGTATTTTCTGCCTTGTTTATATTGTTAATAGTGTTTTTTACCGAAAGTGCTTATTTATTATCTTTTTTACTGCTCTTAACTTAGTCTAGTTTTTCCCCGTCGTGGGACAAATAAAGGATTATCTTATCTTATCTTATCTTTTACAAACTGTCAAATACATCATCATTTTTGTTTTCATACAGGGAGAAAGACTTGACTGCACAGTGCATCATTAAGATGGAAGGAACCAAAACCGCCATCACCAACCTGAAGGTATTTGTCAATATGTAAAAAAATTCCTGTATATACACTGTAATCAGGATGAACCTGAACCTGGAATTGATCTTTTTGTTTTCATTACTGAAGATTCCTGACGGGGTCGCTGGGGATTCGATGAGGGAGAGAACAAAGACCTTCACATATGACTTCTCCTATGACTCCACAGACTCCAAAAGCTCTGGTTACGTCTCTCAGGAAAAGGTGACATGTGCATTTTAGGAACTTTGTTTATAAAATCTGAATAGTGATACTGACTCGAATCTGTCATACAGAAATTAAATGAATAAATAAACAGGAATAAATTCAGTCATGTTTTGTGGTGATTACTTATTGTTCTTTTTGGATGATTACTTTTGATTTTTGGTCACATGGTGGATGATTGATTTAAACAACTTTTTGCTGATAGTCCATGTGTTTACTTGCGTTGCTGACATGATATGATGTCTTTGCGTAAGCTCGTCAGAAGTTCAGTGATATCAACACAGGACCACTGAGTCGTGGATCTAAAATGTAGAATGGAATGTTTTGGAACCTTGTTACCAATTGACAAATTCACTCACAGACATTTTAGATTTTAGACAAACAAAAATTGCTTCCTCTTTCCTGTTTAGGTTTTCAAAGATTTGGGATCTGATGTCCTTAAGGCAGCGTTTGAGGGCTACAACGCCTGCGTCTTCGCCTACGGTCAAACTGGCTCAGGGAAGTCCTACACCATGATGGGAAATCCAGTGAGCAAAAACTCAGCAACTTCCACACATGTTTAATATTTACATTCCAGGCACATAGCAGACACTAATATCTACACTATCTTCATGGTAAGCTTCATTGTGCGAATCTGAGCCATTGATCTGTCTGCACACCTTCCAATACTACAACAAGGCTCCAGCTGTGTTCGATTAACCTTGTTTTAATTTTCAGGAGATTAGCAGACACCAGAAGATTTGGAGTGTCAAAGGTCATTGTGACCTGTCTGTTGTTGATCTGGTGTTGTGTATTGGAGATCTGGTGAGGTAGATGGCTCCAGACTAAACCACGTGATGTTTTTCTCGTATGCTCAATCTTATCTGCGCTGAGCAGTGAGTTGAATTAGCAGGTACACACTGTCAATAAGCCCACTGACTTGCCTGTTCCTGTAAATGCTCGCACAGACTGTGATTTTGAGCTGTCCCAAACAAACAGGCACAACAAATGAATAACAGCGGTGATTAAACAAAGACAAAACAACGCTAATTAAAAAAGAAAAGCAGGCATGAAGTGGAAATGTACCTACTTTAGGCTGCATCCAGTGATACTTACGAGTGATACTACGAGTGATACGTTTTTTTTCTTTGTTTTTTTTCTTGTAAGTTGGATCCTTTTTGGCAATATGTAGCCTTACACCAGGGACCTCATTTAGAACCGTTGCATACGCAGAAAACGGGGCTTGAAACTTGCGTGCGCCACTTTCTTAACAAATGTTGGGATTTATAAAAACACTTTACATGAGGATGTGCGCACCGCACTCTGACCCATGCATACGCACATTTTGGAGACAGGAGGATCTGGCGACACCGGTAGACCGGCAGCATAAAGCCAGATTTCACAGTGATTTTTCTCAGTCATTCCACAGCGTCAACATTTCTAACATAGAGCCTCTACCAAAGAACAAAAATCCACTCTGACAGTGTAAATGTACGTGTGTTTATGTCAGAATGCCTGTAGTTTAACACAACACTTGCTCCCAAACAACTCCTCTCCATAGTCGATCCTTTTATGGTTTAAATGTATAATTCCTGTGGCTCAAATAATTTCAATTCAAAGGAGCAAATTTATTATTTGGTTTTCGCATATAGGCGTATATACATCGATGCAGCTGATGCGTAAATGTGCTGTGAAATAACAGGTACATTTTCTGCTCCTCAGAGAAATCACAACATTTAAGTCTCTGATTTCGCACAAGTACGTACATTTCTGTCTCCGTAAAGTTTTTCTTTTGGTCTTGGGTTCAGATGTCGCCATTGTGATGAACAACTGCGGTACAAGATTGGCTAATTTCAATATGCATTAATTCATTTGCATTGAGTGTAGCAGGCAAGATATGAGTTTTTTTGGCATGCAAACCTTTTCAGGTTGGTTGTGATTTAAAAGGGGGGAATTACGCGCAAGTCCCATTTCTCTGTTTTCAGCGTACACAATGATGTAGCCATTTTACACAATGTTTTATAAATGAGGCCCCAGGTCTGTAGGCATTTGAATGGACCCTTAGAACCCTGTGCTATTTCTTTAACAGCACAAACATAGATGTTATGCAACAAAAAAAGCTAAATTTATCTTGTGGTTTCCCAAGTAGAACTGTGTTATTTTATAATGATAGTAACACTTTGGGAAATACATTTTCTTTGGGTACTAGTTTTCCTTACAATGCCCTGCATTTACAGTATATCTACCCCTCATTCTCTCAGCTACGTCATGTTATGGGGCAACATCGCACAAGCAGCTAATTGATGTGAGAAGGCACCAGGAAGTTACTATAGGATAGCAATCCATGAAAAATACAGATGTTTCAGTGTCAAATGTATAACCTCATGTGGAGTAGCTTTTAGAAGCTTTTTTCCGTGGCTCGTGTTCTGTAGTTCTCTAAGGGTCTGTTCTACAGATTAGGGGGCTACTATGGACCTTGTAAATGAATGCCAAATATCTCTAACTTGCTCCAACTTGCAAAAAACAATATCAGTGACCTAGTTCAGATGTAATTTCCTCAAAAATCATTACAGTTTGTTCAATCGCGAGTATCACGAGATAGATAGATAGATACTTTATTAATCCCGAGGGAAATTCAGGAGGTTGCAGCCAGTTGGAGAGAACACCTCCACTCTCCCAGTCGCAGATTAAGATTAATATTTGTGAGAGAACTGTGCTCAAGTCTGTGGTTGTCAATCCAAATGGTCTGTGTGTCAGCATTTCATGTCACAGTGGATGATGATGATAAAGCAGGGCAAAAGTAAAACATTTCCCCGCAAGGAAAAGTATGACGTCATCATAGATGCAGTTAAAAACCATCACTGAGTAGATTGTAGCCTCTATCAGCCTCTGCTGTGGGAGGAGGGAAATCTCAGAGCAGGAACAGGCTGCTGTACTTTTGACAAAACAGGACCTGAAGCTTTCTGAGTTAATTTGCTTTTATTTTGGAGAAAGTGTGGTCTAGAAACTACCAATTCTCTTCACTGCGGACTCATTTTGTTCACTTTGTTGTATACAGTATATCACATTGGATTTGCCAATGAAAAGCCACTATGCGCTGATTATCAATGGGTTGTGAGACTTGCAATGTTGTTGCAGTTAGAGTCATGTCCTTGCTTCACTCTGATGTACAGTTATGTTTTTTTGGTTTTGTTGATAAAGGGAGATGCAGGTCTGATCCCAAGGATTTGTGAGGGTCTGTTCAGCCAGATTGCTGCAGCAACTCGATGGGATGAAGCTTCTTTCCGCACAGAGGTTAGGTGAGTGGTGCTCCCAACCCATACTGTTCTTCCCATGTATGTGCGAATCCATTCATCTGTTTTCCACAGCAAAGTATCCCAGGTGTCCCACTCCCTAGCTTCACCCTCCAGCTCTTCCTGGGCGATCAGTATAATCCATCCAGCACATTCTGAGTCTGAACTGTGGTCTACCAGTTGGAAAGGCCCAAAACACCTCCTTAGGGAGGCGTGCTCGGAACACCTCAGCTGGCTCCTTTCAAGGTCAAGGAGCAGCAATTCTCCCCAGAGCTCCTACCTTATGTTCAAGCTTCTCACCTTGTCTCTAAGGGCCAGGAGTGGAATGTAGGAGACAATGTCACATTGAAATCCTGAAAGTTCACAGTCCTGGTTTATACAGTTTGTTTATTTTATATCAGGTCATCTGCAGTTCTAAACATTTCTAAAACCTTTATTCTTAAATATCATAGACACTATGCCATAGCAATAAAGAAAAGCGTGCCACCTACTTAAATTTTAGCTTCAAGAATAGAAATCCAAAGGGAAAAAAACACTGGTTGGCAAGTTAACTCACAAGTAACTCTTGGATTACCACTTTAATGTCTCCTTGCTCATTAGCAGCTCCGCAGCCTAGTAGTTTTTCCAAAGTACTATACTATTTCTTATTTTCAGCTTGAAAAGCTGCAGTTTCAGGAGGTAGGCAGCACCATTCTGTTTGTGACAGGAGGAAGCTGAAATATTTGGAATGTTTTCTTAATTTTGAGAGACTGGAAATGCTGAAACCCCCCTGTGTCTGAAGGCTAATAGATAATAAAGCCTCGCAAACACATGTGAATGGACAAATATGAAGTAAAGGGCATATAACAGGAAACTGTATCTCTGCCATGTTTTCTGCCTCTGGTTTCTGCTGTCAGCTACCTGGAGATCTATAACGAGAGGGTCAGGGACCTGCTGAGGAGGAAATCCACACAGACCTACAACCTGAGGGTGAGGGAGCACCCAAAAGATGGCCCATATGTAGAGGGTAAGTGATGACCCTCACAATGAATTTTGTTCAGTGTTTTGTTTTTTTTCATCTGTAAGTTGTTTTTTGTACTCAGTTTGGTAACTTTGTCTTCATGTTAGAGATGCAAGGAACATCGGGGAAGAGAGATAGACCATATTTGAGCAAAGGATGTTCCAGTTATTCTGTGTTTTCACAGTACCACTAGGATGTTAGAGTTTTTTTTTTTTTTAAACAATCTCCTACCAATCATACGGCTGTTGGATAACATTCACAAAGCGGTTTTTATGAGTTATCTGGTTAACTTCACAGAGTAAAACCCAGAACAGCATATTCACTTGAGCTGAGAGTGTCATCCTGATTGTACCTGCAGCAGCACACAAACAGCCTCACTACAAGTGATTTTCTAAATATCACAGTAAAGAGGCATTGTGACTTTTGAAGCACACAGTTTTGTCTCACAGTCAAGCAAACAGTTTCCATGGTCATAAAAATCCTGGAAAAGTCCCAGAATTCAAAAAGGTATTTTCCAGGCCTTGAAATGTTTTGAAAATGATGGAATGTTCCAAAGGTTTTGTAAAAGTTACTGTTAAAGTGTAACAGTATATATGATATACCATATATAACATAATATAATATAATTGTTGATAATGGTCAAAATCTTGACAAGTCTTGCCGGAAGCTGAGAAGTTAATACAATGAAGATATTTTTATTTCCTAGAAATCTGCTCTCATATCATCTTAGGAAAATAGACAGGGAATCACAAGGAATGTCTCCTTGTAACTGTCACTATTCTCACGGGATTACAGATTTTGCTAATGTTTGCTAGACTAGAGCTTGCTTGCGCTGACTTGCACGAGTCATCGTCACAATGCAGACAGATGTAGCTCTAATAAGGCCTGGTCTCCCGGAAAAGATTATTGCCTAAAAAAAAATGTTGAAGACACAGGACAGGCTAGGTGTTTGTGGAAGTTGTGATTAGTTTGTTACATTCCACACTTAAAACAAGTATAGTTTACAATGCCATAGTAATTGTAAGGTTTTCTTTACTAATACCATGGAAAAGTCGTGGAAAGTTTTTGGAGCTTAATTGAAAAAATAAGTGTAGAGAGCCTGAAAGTAAGATGGAACAACTGTAGAAAGTTATCACAGAAGCAGGAACTTTCTCCATCTTGATGTTGGAGAGCAAATTAACACAATGGTGCAGGGTGAATAAACACTGCAAGGTACTCTAAACACAATACATATAATTGCACAATGAAAAAAGTAGACCCCATCATCATACTCCTCAGACAACGCTCTGTATCTTTTGAACTATATCTTTCGTGACATTACAGCATTTACCTGCCAGGTTTTCTCTGTGGATACTTGACATTTGTAGTCCTTGTAAAGGCTCCATATAGATGACTAGATACAGTTTGAACTAAAATAAATACCTTAGGGAGAATTTGCAAGGTGGGTTTGAATATTGACCCTATTAATGTGACTTCCGTACTCGGCATCACCCTCTGTATGGATTTAAAGCCTTTAAGGCAGTTTTCATTTAACAGAGCTGATTTGCCAAAAAATCTCATGGGGTCATTTTTATCCATTCCAAAAATGTATGAATTTCCCGAAATGTTTCCTCAACCTCGCTGCATTGCAAATGTTATTGCTCCTCATATGGCATTACAACCAGCAGATGGGGATGCAGCAACTGGTTTCAGACTGGCCAATCAGAGCACATGATCTTGAGTTTGAACAGCCAATCAAGTCCAGTAGCATTCTGTCCCTGTCACATTCTATGAAAACAAACAGGGAGACTATGGCAAGTGGGAGATTATGTATTGCATCTGAGGGCAACATTCAGGATGTATTTTCTGTGAAGGTTGCTGTCTCGTTTGGTGTAATAAAGGTAAAATGGACCCCCTGTCTGTCAGGTTGGTATGAAGGTTTTGGAACTCTTGTTGCAAATACTGTCCAAGGCAGACCTGAGGGTCCAAAAACCTTATAACGTCTGTTTTTCATTAATATTTCCTCAGCCCTAATAAACACTCATCATGAAAATACCACTTATCATACCACTTACTTAGAATACCAACTTCTTGCTATCGTAATATTAACCTAGTAACATGTTTCAGGTATCACTTTGGTCCAGACCTTTGTAGAATTGTGCTCTCACCTGCTCTCGCCGCAACACTGAAGTAGGGTTCACTTGGAAGTGGACCAAGACCATTGATTTTTGTTGAACCATGGTTCACGGTTTGTTGCACACCTGACTGTGAGTGGAGTGTGCATATATTGACAATTTCCCTCGTGGGATCAATAAAGAATATTTATCTATCTATACCTGTCGAAACGAACTGAACTATCAAACAAGTTTGATTTATGCACACCAAACAAGGTAGGGGTGAAAATGCCCTAAGGTTCCTGTAGCTGAGTGTCACCTGCACCCTCACATCTGACTTCAGATCTGTCCAAACACCTGGTGCAGAACTACAGCGACGTGGAGGATCTGATGGAGGCCGGAAACATCAACCGCACAACTGCTAGCACCGGGATGAACGACGTCAGCAGCCGCTCCCATGCCATCTTCACCATCAACTTCACCCAGGTCTGCAACATTTGACTAAATAGGGGTCCAAGCACAAAGTGCTGGGAACCCTCTTGAAATTGATTGGATTATTATTATTATTTTCCGCTTAAAGTATCTGGAGCTCAGAAACTGTAAAAGCTACAGCAATCAAACTTAGCACATAGGTTCAAAATCTCACACACTATTCAGGCAACAACATTAACACTCACTGACCAGATGGTGGCACTATTAATAACCACTTTTACATGTTGTCCCATCACTTCTGAATCATATGTCATAGAATCAAAATTATTTTTTTCCTGGATTCCTTGGGTCTACTTGCATCACATTGTATTGGCCTTGCATTTTCACCTAACTGGATTTTCAGCCATTTGGGATTTTTCCCAAAATGTTTTTTTCTTTTTAACTCCTACAATTTTACTCCAATCTTTACACAATTTTGCATGAAGAATGTCTGGACCAAGACAGAAAAAAGTTAACACTTTGTTTTTTGATATTCTTTACCGTTTTGCCATTTGAGTAGCATTTTGCTCATTCTATAGAAAATGCTATATCTCATGAATAAATTAGTCTATGGTAACCAAATTTGGTGGACATATGCAGTAAAGACTAATGTAAAAAATAAATCATCAATTGACTTGACCAACAACCACAGTAGATTTTTGACAATAACTTCTGGACTGTATGTTAAAGATTAAAGTTTTGGTGGAGATGCATCTATCTATGTAGGCCACGCCCATTTCCACCACCACTATCTTCTCTGCCATTTTGAATTTTCTTTGAATTTATTTTTGAACACTTGCATCTCAAAAACTAAAAGCTACAGCAACCAAACTTGAAAGTTAGGTTCAAAACCTGATCCACTACAAAAAGAATTTCACTAATCAGCCTGATGGTGACGCTGTATTAATCAGTTTTTACATTTTGGCCTATAACTTTGTAACTGCAAGTCATACAATCAAAATTCTTCCCTTCCTGGATTCTGTTGAACTATTTACAACCATCAATATAGGCCAACCCATTGCCACCCGACTACATCTTCCGCCATTCTGAATTTTATCCCAAACTGGGATTTTTTTGTATCACCTTTATAACTTTTCCTCAATCTTCACAAAAGTTTGCAAGTAGAATGTCTGGACCAAGACAGAAAAAAAGTTATCACTTTATTTTCTGATATTCTTTACTGTTTTGCTACAATTGGTTGTCAAAGTTGAATGGGTGTGGCTCATTCTACAAAATGATAAAATTAGGCTATAGTAACCACTATTAGTGGTAATATGCAGTTAAGACTTCTGCATAAAATTAATCATCAATTGACCCGCTATAATAACCACAGTAACATTTTGCCAGTAACATCTGAAATACATCGTAGAATCAAAAATCTTTTTTTTGCGGTATTACTTTGACTGCAATGCATCTACCCATGTTCACCACACCCACATTGTTCATTCATCAAATTGTCACATATGCTTGGACCTCGCTAATTGCCGCTTGCGGCTATATTTGCACATTATTTTTAGTCTGTGGAAACAGTTTGACCTCACATTCTGCAATAAAACCTTGAATTTTGAAACATGTAGTGTTTCCTCCATAAGGGAATAGTCCAGATTTTGTGTTCTAAGGTGGCACTGTGTGAGATGTAATGATGATATAATCTGAAAGCCAACATCATTAACTTCATTAATTAGATTCAATTATTTTTTTCTGTCTCTCAGGCTAAGTTTGATGCAGAGATGCCGAGTGAAACGGTCAGTAAAATCCATCTGGTTGATCTAGCAGGCAGCGAGCGGGCTGATGCCACCGGAGCTACCGGCGTGCGGCTGAAGGAAGGGGGCAACATCAACAAGTCATTGGTTACCTTAGGAAACGTCATCTCTAGTCTCGGTCAGAAACCTTAAACACACACACACACACACACAGTTAGCATGATTATTACTTTGCTGTTTGTACAGAATTAATTTTTAGTGACATCAACCTGTTCTTTATGTTGCTGAAATCTCCTTTAAAGTTAAACTCAGGGACCACTGTAGGACCATTGACCCCACTTTGAGAGCATGTGTTCGTGGTTGTGATGAAATCCATTTGAGTTTACTTTGTTGGAAAGCATCCAATTCAAAACCTGGAAGATTGAGGCCACAGGAGAGGAGAGATGTGTTTTTAATTAATAAGAACACTTGTCTGCAGGGCACTGTTAGAATGGAGAGAACTGCTCTCCTGAAGCTCAACACAATCTACATTTTAATGCACAATGATGAGAAGAAATCACATTCAATATCATGTCTTTTAAGCATTGTAACTACTGGAAAGGCACCGGGTAGTTTGTTATCACAAAATAGTATCTGGTGCACACAAGAAGGCTTTTACAGACGGTAATGAGACATAAACCGTTTGTCTATATTTACTTATATAGACAAACGGTCTAAAAACAGCACCAGGGGTTTGTGCTGGTAAAATGAAAGAAAACCTGCATCCGTAAAATTTGCATGTTTGGATTAATGCATATGCATTTAAGGGCGTGCTGATGTTAAGCCGCAAAAAAATGGGTGGAGGGAATGGAAATTTATGCATATAGCTCACTATGGCTGATTTATCATGGCTGGTCACCGTTGCGGCTAAGGTATACGATTTACCATCTTTGAAAAGCTGGTGTTAACTTCTTTGCGGTCCTGAATATCACTTTTTGGCATGTCAGAGGAGAAGGTGACATCAATCTACTGTCTCCCAAGTCATGCCCTACTCCAGTTACTAGATGAGCTTGTAGATGATCTGGAGCCAACAACAAAGCAAAGCCATGCCATCCCTGCAAAACTTATTATAACTACAAAACTTCTTTCCACGCAGCATTTTATTCCAGCACACAGTCGCTACATTAGCCGGGATCTCACCGGCTGCGTTTTCAAATGTGCTGTCCCTGGTGCTAAAAGCTGTGCTGCGTCCAGTGTCGCGCTATATCATATTTCCAAACCGAGAGGCCCTTTTCTATTGCTTTCCTAACAGACGCAAGGACCATCTTTAATACCGGCAGTGCATTCAAATGAACTCGCTGCAGCTGTGCTCATTTACATAATCAGTTTTAGTAAATACCCCACTGTATTGAAAACATGCGGTGGCGCAGAAATTTGCGGCCTGGACGGTAATTTGAGTCATGCTTAGTGAATCTGGCCCCAAATGTAAGCAGAGGTGGCATGTAGCTGTTTGCACTTCCCCACAGCAGGCAACCGGGGGCCAAGCAGTGATAGGGACTGCAAACACATGGGAGTTGGCCATGCCAAATTGGGAGAACAGGGGGAAAAACAGAAAATAAATACCTTTGGGAGCATAAAACTAACTCCTTTTCCCTAACTGCATTACACTGACGTACCTGATCCCACCTTATGTCGGACGTGCACTCTGCCATGCTCTTTCTCTCTTATAAAACTCTGAATGATAAGATTGAAATTGACAGTGCACATTCTCTCTTGGTAGAGATTTCATGATATCATGCCTGGTGTGATCACACAAAGTAGCTTTAGTTTTAAGTTAATTTGCACTGGAAGCAGGAAGCCTTGTAAAAGAATGATTATGAAATTTGTCAGAAAGCAGGGTCTGAGATCCTTTTTCATAAAAGTCCCACTGCAGTGATTTTAATTTCCATGTCAATGTACACTTTTTTTAAAAATCAGTTGTTTTAGAATTTTTTCAATCTTGCCAAGATTAATGTAATAATATCTAATTAATTTACACATCCGATTGGCTTATATGAATGATCAGTTTTTGGTCTTTGGTTTGGTCAAGGGGTGATAGGTGAAGACATCTTTCACTTCAGTTCTCAGCTTTCATATATTTGCTCTCCCCTCCTGTTGGACATACAACCATGTCTATTGATAAATGAAGACCCATGTGGACTTGATGTGAAACTCCTGTGTTTGAAGAAAAAAAAAAAGAATGATGCTGGTTCTTGAAGGCAAATAATTGCTCCATTGGGCTGAAAATTCTTCGAGGTTGTTTGATAAATAAATATTTGAATTTGCTAAAACAGCAAACCTATCCTCCGGCCTTTGTACAACACATTTTAACAGTATGTTTGTGTATTGTATCAATATTTTATCATGATATATCTCAACTGAGTGAGATTGAATCGAAGTGTACAATGGTTTAGCACCAAGGCCAGCTTTATACTCGATGTTTATGCACACACAAGATCGCCGCCACATGTATCTGTCGTTTTTTTGCATTTGTCTGTCCAGCTGACATGACTCAGGACGGAGTGAACACCAACCTGAAGAAGAAGTCTGTGTTCGTCCCCTACAGAGACTCTGTGCTAACATGGCTGCTAAAGGACAGCCTGGGTGGCAACTCCAAGACAATCATGATCGCCAGTGAGGAGCAATCACTCATTTCTATTTACATGAAACTGTTGTTTTTAGAGGTTGCCAATATCTTTCCTTTGTCATTCTGGCAGGAAATTAAACCAAACCTTTAAAAAAAAAAAAAAATTCTGTTGCAGCCATTTCACCTGCAGACGTGAACTATGGAGAGACGCTCAGCACTCTGCGCTATGCCAACAGGGCCAAAAACATCATCAACAAGCCTACCATCAATGAGGACTCTAACGTCAGGCTGATCAGAGAACTGCGGGCTGAAATCGCCCGTTTGAAAGCTCTGCTGGTCCAGGGCAACCAGGTAATCGGGTATGGACAGATGGACGGGGATGGACACATATCGATGTATCAGAGGATACACTACATTGGCTATAATTTATATTCTTAATCATACAGATTAGCATATTGATCTATTCTTAGAAAAGTACCTTGTTTTTTGAGCAGAACGAATTGATTTGCAATAGTGATAACAAGTTGTGGTTTTTAAAAAACCTAAAGTATGTAGACCATTTTTTTGTCCATTTGACTAATGACAACAGAAGGGGTAGGGTTTATATGGAGGCTGCTAATCGTTCACCACAGCAATAACAAACAGAGTTGGAAGTAGAATACTGACGTGCTCTCAGATTTGAATGAAATGATCACTCACTTTTGTTTCCTCAGCAGCAACTGTCCAGGTACCCTTGAGCACCATATATGTTTTCTCCCTTAATGTTCCATTACAACTTGCTGTTTATGCAAATATTCTCATGAAACTTTTGGGCAGAAGACTTCGATAATTTTGACTTCAATACTATTTCTTCAGTCGGTATCGGATGTTATTTTAGTGTTGAGTAAGAGGTTAAAAAGCCAATTTTTCAGAGAAAAAATAATACCACAAGTAATTTATTCTGAATAAATATCTAGTTTATGTTGATGCTGGTAGCTACTAATTTACACAAAATTTAATTGTTATTATTAAAACATTTGGTTCATACCATAAACATTTGAATTTTGATATTGATCAAACAGATAGAAACAAAGATTTTTTTTATTCTTTCCCAGGAAAATAATGTAAATTAAAAAAAAAAATTAAAAAAAATTACATTTTCTAAAATTTTTGATGTCACTCCCTTAGAGTCAGAGTGAAGGTTTCTTTCTAGAGCCACTAACAGTCAACAATCGTACAGAGACAAATAAATCAGAGAAAAGGAAATGCACAGGCTAATTTCTATATACTCAGGAAACAGACCAGAATGCACTGCAGCAGAAGTAAGACAAGTTGGAGTTTCCATGAATGTCGTTTATGGACTGGAGAAACTGAATTTCTCTGTTTTATAACAAGAAAGGGCTAAATGGCACATAGTTGTGAAAGTGCGGCTGATCTGTTTTTTTACTGTTTGCCAGATTGCTCTCCTGGATTCACCCACCGCTCTGAGCATGGAGGAGAAGCTGCACCAGAATGAAGCCAGAGTAAGTCCAATGTCAATTCCACATTGCTGTTGTACGAGCAAGCTGAAGCTCGTGGTTTCTGATGGTTTCTGCCGATTTGTGTGTTGCAGGTGCTGGAGCTGACTAAAGAGTGGACCAACAAATGGAACGAGACTCAGAACATCCTCAAGGTCAGTGAGTGAACACTAATCAAACCATCCATGTTTTATGTGGTGTGCACTGTGCAGTTTAAATAGCTCTACATTAAAAAACAAAAAACAGACAGTGTTGAACAGGCTAGTCGAAATGAGAAAGTTGTAAGATCATTTTAAAAAGTGAATCAGAGTAAAATTTTACTTTCAGGGTTTCTTCAGTCATGAAAATCCTGGAAAAGTCATGGAATTTTGTAGCTGGCTGCATCTTCACAATGCCAGGCTGATGTCATTTTTACTATTTTACAGCTCTCTGTAATGCACAATTCTGATTGGTCAGTCGGTGCATTCTTTGGTAATTTATTTTCTTAATAATGACTGCTAAACTTGATTACAGACTGATCATCTGGGCACATAGAGTGTTTGCTGCTGATTCACATGGCCTTGCTACTTTGTTTTACTACACCAAGAGTTGCCATCAGCTTGCCAGCATTTCTAGCTAGCTACAAAGCTACAGACACACAAACAGAAACATCTCAAAAAACGTCCTATTCATTTCGTTGCATTTCACAATTAATGGAAATGTGCTCTAAATAGACTACTTCTATGTAGCGAACCAATAGGTTTGATACTGCTGCCGTTTTTCAAATAGCAGCATAGTTGCTTGGCTAGCAGAGTCACAACAATGGGAATATTTTTCTCAGTGGCAGCTTGTAAAATTATTTTTTCCACAACATCACCTGCTGACAATACATTATCCCTTACATAATGCCTGGTTATCTGCTGATAAATATGAATTATGACTGTAAAACTGAAGACACAGGTTATTTAATTACACCACTGAAAACGTTTGTAATTCAACTGGCAAACAAGTGTGGAAACCCTCTACTTTGAACCTGTTGTCTCCTCTTATTAATGTGTTAGTGATAAAAATATATGAATTGAATGTTATCTGAGTTATATTGAATAAATAACATGGCATCAGTGAATTTTAGATTGTCCTTGTTTCCCTTCAGGAGGAGACTCTGGCTCTGAGGAAGGAGGGGATCGGTGTGGTGTTGGACTCTGAGCTGCCTCACCTCATTGGCATAGATGATGACCTTCTCAGCACTGGCATCATTCTGTATCATCTAAAGGTCAGAGCCCCCAGAAATCTCTGTAAACACAGTGCGGTCAGCTCATTATTTATACCCCACATTTCCTCAGAAATTCTGTCATGACTACCTCTCGTAAAAATATATTTCAAAAAGCTGGAATAACTTTTTTCACTGTTTACACTATTGTTTTCTCCTCATGAAAAGCTTGCTTCAAAAATGAAAAATCATTACAGAACACCAGGAATCTGTTTATTTCATGTATATCTAGATTAAGTGTTAGTCCAGAACCTTCCACAAGGCTGTTAAATGTGAAATTGAAGTACAACTCAGCTCCTCTTCCAGACGAAAACTACTTGAAATAAATACAACAAAGGATAGAGGAAGAGCATAAAATGTAGTAATATAGAAGTAGTTGTGACAATTTTCACATTACCCTAGGGCGCTTTCACACTAACCTTGTTAGGCACCAACTTTTTCGATAATTCAGATCGTTTCACTCACTCTCACCCAGGTGCTCACCAAACAAGGGAACCTTTAGGCTACAATAAGGAACAATTTAAACGAAACATGAGCAAAAAAATGTTTCATAGAACAGGTGAAAAATGCCTCAAGGTTATGAAGCTTAGACAAAGTTACAACAAAGTCCTTGATGCCCTCCGGAAAAGCAGCAGTTTGAGCGACAAAAGTGACAAATTCCCATATTATGACATCTGTACAGACATTCTTACAGTTGCTGCATCATCATCAGCTGGCTATAATGCAATAAAAGGAGCAGTAACGTTACAGCGCAGTAAACTTGAAACATTTTGTGAGAGGAATGACTGAAAAATGAATGAAAGCACTCATAGCCCCGACCAATCGGCTAACACCATAAGTTTGGTTTGCCACTTTTAATGCGATTTGAAACCAACTGCACCAAAAAAAGTTCAACAAAGTCAAACTCAACTGCAGGTATGAAAGCAGCCTTTGATGTTTTAATGAAAATAACTCCCTCAGTATATTGTACATCTCTGTTTGTGACTTCCTATGTGTTTTCCTTCTACCTTAGGAGGGAAGAACGTATGTGGGCAGAGAGGATGCCCCCACAGAGCAGGACATCAGTAAGTAAATCCGTATGAGCCTGGGGTGTGGGGAGAGTGGCGTCACACGAGTGGCGGCACACGGATGGCACTGAGATAAAACACTTGCCCACCACTTGCAGAACCATGTGTTCCTTCGGATACAATTGGCCATGGTGCAAAGTGCAAAGACGAATTTAGTTCTTGTTGTTGCACCAGCAACTCCTACTGGTCAGTCAGGGCAGGATCAGGGGTGTGAGCCTCCTGCGAGGTGATAAGAACTGGTCATACCAAATGGGGTTTAACATATTTCAGAGTTCAGAGTTTTTAACCTGACTGAGCAAATTTATGTGATCTTCATCAGCAAACAGTAGGAATGGAACTGCAGGGTGAAAACAACCTAACCTCCTGATTTCTTCTAATTTTACATATTTGTCGCACTAAATGGTTTCAGATCTTTATACAACATACAAGGAGAACACAAGGAAACACAAAACACAGTTTTTAAATGATAATTTCAGTTATTGAAGGAAAAACATTATTAAACACCTATATGACCCTTGTGAAAAAATAATTGCCGCCCTAAACTTAACCGGTTGTGCCACCTTTAACAGCAACAACTGCAACCAAACACTTCCAATAACTGGAGATCAGTCTTTCACGTCACTGTGGAGGAAGTTTGGCCGACTCTTTGCAGAATTGCTTCAATTCAGCCACATTGGAGGGTTTTCAAGCAGGACCCTCCTGTTAAAGGTCCTGCCACAGCATGACAATGGGGTTCAAGTCAGGATTTTGACGAGGCCATCATGGACTGATGACTGGACATTATCCTTCAGGATTTTCTGGTAGAGAGCAGAATTCATGGTTCCATCAATTATGGCAAGTCAACCTGCACTATCAACGCATCCCCACACCATCACACCACCACCACCATGTTTGACTGTTGGTATGATGTTCTTATTGTGGAATGCTGTAAGCTATAGCTTTAAGCCAGATTTAACAGGACCCATATCTTCCAAAAATTTCCACTTTCAAGGCATCAGTCCTCTGAGACATCAGTCCTCAGAGGTTCATCCCAAACGGCCATCAAGTTGTTTTTTGACAAATGTGAGACAAGCCTTTATGTTCCTCCTGGTTAGCAGTGGTTTTTGCCTTGCAATTATCCCATGGATACGATTTTTTGCCCAGTCTTTTTCTAATGGTTGAATCATGAACGCTGACCGTGAGTATGTCATTTTACGCGAGGACACTTCCAAAAAATCCTTGTGCTTAAGACAATGTGTAAGTATATTTCAAATGTCATATAAACACCAATAATCAGATTAAAATCAGCATACATCCATATTGGCATACACAGCTAGACAGTGGCTACAATTCATGCATGCATTTCCTCATCTGGTGTATTTTCTCTTGTAAACTGAGTAAGCATAGAGTCATGTAAATAAAGCAAATGATAAATCCTATTGTGACTTGGGTGCATTGTTCTCCTGTCTGTTTCCTCTCCAGTCCTGCACGGTCTAGACCTGGAGAGTAAACACTGTATGTTTGAGAACCAGAATGGCACAGTGACTATGGTGCCTCTCGGTGGTGCCCAGTGCTCAGTAAACGGAGTTCAAGTGACAGAGCCGTCACAACTCAACCAAGGTGAGAACCACTGCCCAAGTCTTTTTCTTCACCTCAGCAAACTCCAGTTACTTTAAAAAGAAATGGTCAAACTGAAAGAAGTGAAAGGTGAATTTGTGTTTTCGGTGTTTTTAATTTCCGTTGTTGCTGGGTCATCCAGGTGCTGTTATTCTGCTAGGCAGGACCAACATGTTTCGATTCAACCATCCCACAGAGGCAGCCAAACTGAGGGAGAAACGAAAGGTGAGAGGCCACTGAACAAAGGTCAGAATGGTCTAAATCAGATCTTAAAACACTAAAAGTGCTTAATCAGAGCCCAATTCACACCTACAGAGCATCCTTGTTTTCCAGATTCTACCTGCATTTTGATCACACCTCAGCAGGTGAATCGTGTGATTTATTTCCTCCTTTCTTCATGGACAAGCTTCATCCATTTGTAAAAACAAAAAACTTTTTTTATGTAGGCTGTCACTGACTCGATCCAGGTATAGGTATTGAAGTCGTAACTACAGATTCAATAAAACCTTATTAACAAGAGTGAATAGGAAGATGAGGTGTAGTGATGGTTTCATTGTGGGTGGATTTTATATCACAATTGCTGTATGGATAGCAGACCAGACCATATCTGTATGTGGTTTGGAAGGTCGGATTGCTTTCCATTCTTTGTGTATTTACACCTTACATTTACATTTACTCAGATACGAAAAAACATAGCATTTGTATGCAATGTTTTTAAATGGGGTCTAAAATTTGAGATATTTGGGACTATATTTTAATGTCATGTATTTAAATCCCGTAACACAAACCTCATCTTGGAGTTTTCTTTGCACATCAAAAGTACACATTTTAAGTGCATGATGGCAGGCTCTGATTACAGCAAGGCATATTACTATGAGAAAAATGTACATTTACGGGGCTTTATTTATAAGTTGACCTTCTGACTTTTGCTTTTCAAACTTTTTCCTCAGAGTGGTCTGCTTTCTTCATTCAGCCTGTCCATGACAGATCTGTCCAAATCCTGTGAAAATCTCTCCACTGTCATGCTGTACAACCCCGGGTGAGTGATGGACTGCCGTGTGTGGATGATGTTGTCGATGTACAAATCATGTGCTGCGTGTGATGAAAAGCCTGTCCCTGCAGTGCATGTCCACTCCCCCCATCAGACCCCATCAGGACTCCTCTTTTCATTTGCTAGTGTTGCTGCTCCTTGGCTTTTGTCTTGATGAAGTTGAGGAAATTCATTATTTACCTACAGCTCAGAAAAATGTCACTCAAAGCTCTGTCTAGTTAAATGTTTTACAGGTTTCATCAGCCAGCGGGGGGGCTTCTGTAGGTTTTTATATTATCTTAGGGCTCCTGCAGAATGTATGATTTTTGGGCTGTGACAAAAACTTTGGTGCATGGAGGTTGACAAATGCAAATTTCCATGGCATATGATGTGATTATTTATGGTCCCAAGAGGATGAATTTTTTTTCAACTCCTGACCTTTCCACCATCAGGATGTGTTCAAAATCTGTACATGAAATATCAAAATCTAATGTGCAGATTGTCACAGAGTTTACTTAGCATATCCATGGGATAAACCAATCAATTTTGGATAGTCCATGAGCTTTTCCTCTAGTGTCATTTTCATATGTCGTGGCAATCAAAATGTCCCTTTGACTCCTCTACTTCTGGCTACTCTGTAAATATGCTGAGGAGAATTGTGCTTCACACTCATTGACCTGTCTTCTTGCAACACCCTCAGGTCAAAATTTCTGAATGAAATTTATATTGGCTGAATTGCTGTGGAACATAACTGTCCCCAGAGGATGAACCCTGATCTTTTAGCTGACTGACTCGTGCTTCATACTCAGGCCAAAACTTTCAATTGTCGTTAGGATCATTAAATTGAGCTCAAATTAGAAAAAACTTTAACTGAATAGGACCTGTTGCACTTTGAGGGGATGTGTAGACTGTGTGGTCATTTCTCTTTTACTTACAGATGAAGAACAGACACAGACTCTTTGTTAGCAGCAGTATGGTTTGTTAGAACAGTAATTTTGCAATTTTTCTACACTTTGTGGTTTGACTCCAATGGAATTGACTGTGTTCACCCTGTCCCATTGGCAGTCTCTTCACTGAGAAAGGCTCCAGCTTCCTCAGGTAGACCCAGCCCATCTTTAATGTCCTCTTCCTACCCAACTGTCCAGTTTATAAAAAGAAAAGACGTGTTGGACTGTTCAATCTCTTTGCCTAAATGCTTGTGTTTGTATTATTTTGCATGTCGTTCTGCTGCTTGTGTCTCCATTTTGACACCTAAGAGTTAAATACATGGCACTTTTCGTAACGTTTGCTGTTTCATTTGAAGCCTCTCATTTTATGTGCAGCTTTCGTCTTCATTATTGTAATATATGTATATGTTTGCATGAGAAAATGGAGGTTGATGTAGTTTTTTTGTTCCCAGGTTGGAGTTTGAGAGACAGCAACGAGAGGAACTCGAGAAGCTGGAGCTCAAAAGGTATATATTTGAGTGATGTTTCTTTGTTGTTACAAACACCACAGGCAAAGCTGACCATTCTAGTTCCAGAGTCATTGAAGTCCACCTGCACAAAAAGAATGGACTGCTACTCAGCTGTTTTAACAGAGAAAAATACTTACAGGTCATGCTGAACTTTAAGGGACTGAACTTAGATCTGTTGTGAATCTTTGGTTTGTCATGTCACCCATTCATCAGTGTCTAATAAAGGAGGTTGTGAAACTTTTAAAGACCCAATACTCTTTGGTGTTCAGTATTCACATCAATTTCATACCTTAAACGTTCAATTTGCATAATTCTGTTAAAACAAGGACTCCTACAATCAAGACAACTACTACAGTACAATAGTCCTGTTGAATCCCTCTGTACAATATAGCATTTGGTATGTGTTCTTTATGTAGGAGGCTGATCAAGGAGATGGAGGTGAGGCAGCAGAGTGAGAAGGCAGAGCTGGAGCGCCTCCAGCAGGAGGTAGAGAATCAGCGAAAGGAGTCTGAGGAAGTCCAGCAGCGAATACTCCGCCAGGAGGAGAGTCTCCGCCGTCGCAGCCAGGATATTGAAAGCCGTCTGCGGGACTTCCTAGCTGAGAAGGAGCGCTTTGAGGAGGAGAGACGCTCCGAAATCCAGGAGATTGACCAGCAGCGTCAACAGCAGCAGGATCGAGAAGCAGAGGACATGCATTATGCAGAGCAACGGCGGCAACAGGAAGCTGCTGAGCAGACTGAGATCTACCGTGAGCTGGAGAGACTGAAGAGAGAGCGTGAGGAGCAGACAGTGCGTCTTGAGACTGAACGGCGGCGCCTGGAAGAGCAGGAGCGGGAACAGTTGAGCCTGGTAGTGAGGCTAGAGGAGCAGCTAAGGGAGCGACACGAGGCAGCCACCACCCTGCTGAGCCATGAGGTTGCCCGCCGTCTGGAGGAGGAGCGCAGAGCCCTGGCTGAGATCAGAGAAGTGCTCCTACATGCCAAGGAGGCTGTGGAGCGGCCAGATGTGGAGGGCGCCAGCGAGGAGGCAAAATCTGCACAGGCACGATACACAGACTTCAAGGAGACCCAAGTGAAAGAGCTGTGCCAGCTGGAGGAAGGACTCCAGCAACAAAGGGAGCGTCTGGAGGAAGAGGTGGCTGCTGAACGGGCTACACTGGTGCTCCTCGCCCACAGCCTCAAAGAAAGACAACACCAGCTAAAGGAGATACAGCAAAAGGGGGCACAGGATACAGCAGCAGTCTGCCAGGAGGAGCAGCTGGTCAAACAGGCTGAGCACAGACTGCAATATAAGGAGCGTCAGCTTTCGAGCCTGGCTAACAGCCTTCTCCCTGCACTGGCTGAGGAGAAGCAGAGAGCTGTGGAGGTGCTGGAGCGCAGTGGTGGAGGCTGCAATGGGAACTGCGACAGCCCACTAGGACTAGATAACACTCTGTACCAAGTCGAGAAGGAGCTGGAGGACAAAGAGGAGAAGCTGAACCTTCACTGGCATAGTGCTCAGCAGCTCCAACAGCTTCAGGAGACCTACGAGTTCACAGCCAATGTGGCACGGCAGGAGGAGAAAGTGAGGAGGAAGGAGAAGGAGATCCTGGAGTCTAAAGAGAAACAGCAGAGGGAGGCTATGGAGCAGGCGGTGGCTAGGCTGGAGAGGAGACACTCAGCACTGAGGCGCAGCATCTCCCTGGAGCCTGACACAGAGGATCAGAGATGCAAAAGCTCTGTCCTGGGTGGAGTAA
>OMOW01104755.1:0-11457 GCA_900312555.1 Lamprogrammus exutus | reverse complement strand
CTCGAAGGTGGGGGGGGGGGGAGGATGACATTGGGGACTATTTACTGGTGGCCGACTTGTGCTAATTTGGCAGAAAATAAAGCCCCCCAGGGCATCACTTACCTTTTACCCACAGCATTGCAGTCATCTCTGCCGAGCCCAAGTGATTCTCCGCCCGGCACACGTAGTTCCCCTCATCTGCTCGGCTGGAGTTAACAATTCTCAGAGTGTTGTTCCGTAACAACATAATCCTGTGAGAAAGGACACAAAAATCAATACTGCGATGAGAAACAAATTCACATAAGAACAGTTGCACGACAAGTTCAGGCATTAGGATATGCTGTATGTTTGTGGGTATGTGGGTTTACCGCGGTGGAAATATTCACTAGGAATAGTGATACAAAAGTGAAAGAAAACAGCTCATACTTGGCAAACAAGCATCAACTGGCAATTTCCATGGGGGAATATAAAATGATGTGAAGTTTTGTTTCTGTCTAAGCTGTTTCTTTCACGGGAAAAAAACCTCAGGGGACTCCGGAACGGGAAGCCAAGCCAAGAACGGAGCTTGTTATTTGTTGTTTAACCTTCAACAAGGGAACACCAACATAAATCCTTTATCCGGTTTAAAATCAATTGACAATTTAAATGCCTTAATGAAACTGATTTACAGATACAGTACCATTATGTGGCCTTATCTTGAACACGATTAAAACACAGATGCTTTTGGTAATGGATACGGATTAAGCGAGTGGAGGACAAATACTGAAAAAAAGGAGAAAGTATTGATGTCAAGAACAAAGGATCAGTGATTCTTGGTTACAGGGATTCTATTCTATTCCTCATGTTTTTGAAACAACACCACAGGCTGCCATTTAATAGTTTATTAAAGGGAAAATGTTATGCTTTTCGTTATTTTCTTGATTTAAAAAAAAAAGAGATAGTATCTTAAACTGTCTGTTTTCACTCAGTGTGCACAACAGCGAATCAACAAAGGGTAGGAGAAGTGGATCAGTGTGTTTTTTCTACATTACAGCATTGCAAAGGTTTTACATAGAACATGGACAACTGGATAATCTATTCCCTCATTTTTAGGGATACATATTGGGGAAGCAAATGAACAATTGTTATTCTTTGCCCCTCTGCCTGGAAGGTCCCATTAGAAGAAACATAAATAAATGGTGTATTCCCCTTGTTCAGTGCTTATGAATCAGACAAACTTTGAATATAACCGCATTCCATGAATTCAAAGCAAAAGCTGTCAAACAGAGATGAGCATGTCAGCGAACAGCCCTAATACCAGCGCGATAAGCACCGAGCCTTACTCAGCTGAAGGACCCTCATGATATTAAAATTTCATTCTGACTTGTCAATAGCAGCTATAGAATTAAGTGCTTGACATCAGGTAACAAATAGGATTTCAGTGTATTCTGAAACGCCGCGAGCAGGTGTGTGAGCAGATGGCGATAGAGTAGCGATCAACAGAAAATGCAGCAACATGAATCATGTTAAATCACTGTTCTCCCCCTCAGTGTCCAGAGTCAACTCCTTTCATTTGAAATATCAATATTTACACTTAGACTTTATTTGAGGCTGGGCTACGGAGGTGAGGAATTTGGAAATCAATTTCTTCCTAAATTAAACAATCTGAATAATGGGGGTGTGAAGTATTTTCATCTTTTAATTTCATTCATGCTGTTTGGCATTTCTATTTACAACACTAAGCTCTTTCATCATGGGCAAGGTGACTGAAATTGGCAAAGAGAGACTCACGAGGGCGTGACAAAATCTCGTCACACATTAGACAATTCAGAGGCAATCTGCAGCCAGGAGACAAGTTTCAAATTAGGGGGGATATCCACATCCACAAGGACGCTGAGGCAGAAAGGACAAGATGGGGACTGCCGTGTATACAAAACATGCAAATCAATTCAACCTTCGGAAATGCAAAAGAAATATTTGAGGATCACTGCAACCTATGGAGTCTTTTTTATGGCCAAAGCAAGGTGTCTGAGGTAAAATCAATCTTTCCATATAAAATCAGTAACCTATTATACATATTGAAAATGTCCTAAGTTTTAAATCAATTGCCAAATGATGCGCATGTGTTCCCACGCTTTCAAAAAAAGAAAAGGCTTTGAGTTTTCCGTCTGCCACATACTTTCGAACTAATGGGATTAATACTTTCTATTTAAGAGACAAAAGCCCTGAACATTAGTGGAAATCCATGTTAATTACAAACCTTCATTAAGTCAGCACAGCTGTCAATGGCAGATAAACGTGAAGCTGTTTCGATTCAGTCCCTGTTCTTCCAAGAATTGAACGTCTCTCCATCCATAAAGCCATTCTTTTGCTATAGGTAGTGTCAGAAAATCCTTGCGTGAGTCACCCTGGCAACGACCTGAACACGCAGGGCCCTCCATTGAACACACACCATGTTACACAGTTTATTTCTTCAGCAACAGTACTGCTACTAAGACTCTGAGATGATCCAGGACCATGCCAATATTTAATAGTGAATGATAAACCACTCTGAGGGGAGAGATTAACTAACTGCTCTGTCAATATTTTGGTGAACACTTTTCTGCTTTACCCGAAGTCAGAAGAAAACAAGATCTGGTTGTTAAAACAGGTATGAATCCTCCCATTGTGTCTGCCAACAACACTGAAAAATAGATTTGCGCGAGTTTGACAAATATCTCCAATGCTTTATCGAATCCCGACAAACCACAGCCATTAATCCCCATTTTAGGGCAACACACAATAACATGTCTCCATCCATCAGTGCTACACAAGCAAGCTCATTTATAGAAAGTAGGCACCCAAAATCCCCATTGAAGAGCACATTCCCTTTTAATGGAAAATGAAATATTCTGCCCATTTGCTCTGACCTTTATATTACCGCATTAAACTAATTCCCGAATACTCCATCCACCTGTTAGTGGCATTATGAGTTGCCTTTTTTCGCCGGAAATCTGTTTATTCCTTGCCCTTGCTGTTCTGCTATTTGAACACACTGCTGGATACCGACTGATAAACAAAGGTCCTGTTCTCTGCCTCAAAACTCGGGCTGCTCAGCGGTGACTGATAATTTCAATGCTGTCGCTCAGGTTGATTGATGTACCATCGCCCCACTCAGCCCCCTCTAGGTGCGGCAGAGAGATGTTTCTCATAAAAGATGATGCACCAAACTGTGTGTGAATTCCAAATGCAATTGTGTGCTCTAAATTGTCAGTGCCCCTGAGAAGGAGGCTGGAGAGAGGGGATGAGTCTCCAGAGCTTTGTCACTACCGAAGGTGTTTTATTTTAGGAGTGACACTTTATTTCAGTTACAGTAATGAAACTGTGATGTGTTACAACAAGATGTGTGTGCAATTCCTCAAGGGCCTGAGCTGGAATGTTAACACTGAAACCAGAGTGAAAAATGATATAAACATACTGTGGGAGACAAACTTCAAGAATTCATACATATTTTACAGGGCAATTAACTTCCCCTCGTAATATTCCATTCCGTAATCTGTGCAAAGGAAAAAGAAATCTCAAATAGGACCAGCGTACATAGACAACGTGTGTGTTACACCTAAAATAGGGCAAAAATGAACCCTTGAAATATTTAAGGGGTTTGATTTATTGATAAAAACTCTCCAACATGTTGTCATTAAATACAGAACAATATTTCATCAATATTTTGTGGCAGCTATGATTTTGTCTGTTATGTTTTAATCATACATGGCCGTCAGAATGTTTTATTCAATAATAAATCAGATTTAAAAATTATGTCAATATGATGTAGGAATCGTTTTTGAATGGTCACCATGTTAACAGCAGCATGTAAAATGTGAATTTATTCATCTACACACCTGGTTACATGCACTAACAGGCAAGTGTTTGGCCAGCATGGCAGGCCTGACACAGCTGGCCAATCAGAAAAGAGCAAGAATCAGGAGGGCGAGACATCTTAAAGAGACAGTACTTATAAATGTTTTTAAAGCCAAGGATCGTAATGCTTTAGCGTCAAGAAGACAAAGGTCCTATAAAGAAACTGATTTGTGGTGTTAGAACTGAGTAAAATGGCAGAGTCTATTCTGTGGCTGTTTTCTATTCTGCTCCCAGGCTACTTTATTCTCATTCAACTGACATCTCAGTTATCATTCATCCATCCATCTGCAGATTCACAGCCCATTCAATCCAAAACAGACTCACTGCTGCAGTCATTCATTCTTGGCTCATCTTTAATCACAGCAGAAGCAGCATCCGACAGACGCCGCTTGCATTCACAAACATCGGCGATCAGGATTCTACAAAATTGAACTTTTGGGGCAGGGTTGTCCTTGTAGTCACGATAATGTGAAAGGCCTTTTAGGCAACCGCGCTTGAGTTAGTAAACCGTTAGTAAAGCCCCTGTTTACCCCGCCACCTACCCTGCTGCAGAGTCCAAGATTTTCCTTACAATCGGCAAATCAATATAGACTCAGTGACTAGACTTTATTTGATACAGCTTTACCTTCCAAAACAATGCAAAAAATCCTACACTTGTGAAGCTGATAATTGTCAGTGTTTGCTGACATTGTGTCAGAGGGGCGATGACTCGACTCAATAGTAACTGTAACGAAATGTGTTTCCAATATTATTATTGTGTATCCAACACTCATATTACATATATATATTTCATTAGATAGACCCTGAGTTTGACTCTGACTTTTAACTTTTTGTGTGGTTTGTTTAATACTCTTTATTGATTGTATTACACTTCTAATAAGGTTCTTTTTATACTGTTCTGTCTGTGTGTTTTAGAAATGCTCTATAAATTATTACTATTACTATTATACAGTATTTTTAAGTGAAGTGTGTATTGTGATGCTTCACCTTTTACTTGGCTGTATTCTCCTGTCTTCTCTCTTCCATGTTATCCGAGGTTTGGGCGATGCTCTGGGTTTGCATTCTAGCGATATGTCTTTTCCAAGCGTGGCAATGACCCGTACAGGATTGGGGACAAAGACAGGTGCTGATGCTGCATGGGACAAAAATACAATTAGAAATCATATTGTAGTCATCACACTCATGTTCGTAGTACATGTCAAATCAACATATACTGTGCGTGTATGTATCCAATCCAATGATATTTTAGGCTTACTGTACTTTGTTTGTAGGGCTTTCTTGATGTAGTTTAATTGTCGTGAGCCATGTGGCTGCTAAAGAATAAAACTTTTTTTAGATGTAATCCTCTTTCCACCTTTTCAACTGTGGCATTTTGAAGTAATTATTGCAAAAAAATGCTAGAGGGTTAAAACTGACACATCATGAATCAACATGCTGCTTGTTCGAAATATTAATTTGTTTCAAAGTAACAACTAAATTCCACACAGACTTATACGATGCAATTTCATCCAGATACTCCAGATAGTTTTTCTTCTTCGTGTGCTAATTCAGTATCCAGTACAATCACATTAATATGGAGTATATTGTGTAGCCATATAAATAATACAAATGTTTCATTTTCACAATTTAATATGGATTGCCCAAGAGGGAGAATTAAGCAGAAGCAGCTGAGATAAGTTTCCAGGGAATTAAGTGTGTCATTGGCTATACAGCTGTGTTGAGTGTCAAGGACATCTATAGGCTGCAAGGCTTTGTCACCTCTCATTATTCAAATACAGAATGATGCTTCATAGGTGACATTATACACAATGACAATTCAATCCCATCTGTGGCCACGGGCTGACCCCTTTCCCTGTAACACTCTTGTCTTTGAGCCTCGGTGGCTGCCTGAGTGGCAGAGGTCCCTCTAGACACAAAATCAGCAGAAAACAGAGCAGTTTCTTTGGCGGTGTGTGTTTGTTTTAATCAAAATAAAAGCAGGCCTGCAGCTGGTGGCAGCAGTTCCCTTATTGCTTCACCCGTCACCCTCCCAGAAGGGAACTGGATCTGGGACAAGATCACCGGCATGAGGGCAGCCGCTGCCCCCGTGTAGCCTCCAGTGATGGCTCGTCTGGAGGCTGTTATTAGCCATGTAATCTGTCCTGATAGTGTTTGCTTGAGGTGATCTCTCAAGAACATAGGTCACTGTGAAGAAACGCCTGAAGTGTATAGTTATGAAAACATTCATCACCAGCTTCAAAATACCATCGCTGTGTTATTCAAAGGAAGCTGCTCCTCAGTGTGGATAAACCATTTTCGAATCTACAACTTTTGACTCTAGCATACATCTACTTTATACTGATTATTTATAGATAAACACTAGAAAACCTTTTAAATACATCTTCACTCCTTTGCAATAACATTTCCAAAATGACATGACTTCCCCTTCAAAAAGGCCACGCCACAGAGATGGTAAATCAAACCATCCCTTAGGGTAACACGAAAGGGGAATGGGTGTCACCATATGGGTCCCAGTATAGGAGCTGACAAGGAGAAATTGGTGCATTTTCACAGAGCAGTGGACAGCCGCTCAGACTGACTGTGTTTCTCCAGAGCCTTTAGGCAGAAGAGCATGGATTCCTTGGTTTTTAATGTCTTTCAATTCAAGTGTACACTGGAGTCTGCTGCACTGTGCAAAACAAACAATAACAAAACAACCGGGACAAAAATACTCAGTTCAATATAATCAGAAAACAGAATCATCACTGCAGTTCTGCCATTCTTCTACTGAGGGAGCAAATCAAATAAATGTGTGCCTTCAGTCAAGTTTGCAATGATTGAAAGTCACTTATAATTACTGGCTATCAAATCTTCACAATTGCACTACACAGACTGTTAAACACAAGATCAGAACGATGTCTGAAGTAACTTTTTCGATAAGTAATGGTGGCTGAGTTCTCATCTGCACTCTGATGGCAAACAATAACACACTGATGGATTCATCAAATCCCATCAGAGAAACCACTGATGTCTTTCTTCTTGCGTTTACTCTCGTTAGTATAAATCTATACCATTCTCTTCAGAATAAGGTAGAACAATGCCCTCCTCAACTTGATACGTGCAGACACTGCGGTGAATATAACCATAAAGGTCCTTCTTTTATTCATGCCATCCGCTGCCATGGTTAAATCAGGGGCCATTGATTGGCAATCAACACATCTTACAGTTCAGCGTTCCTCACTTGCATTTCAATCTCGCTTACCTATCATGCGGCGCCTTATTCAGATGCCAATACTCTGCCTTCAATTTCAGCCTTTACAGAGCATCGAGAAATACAGTTGGCAGAAGAAGCTGACTGATTAAATTCACAACAAAGGCAGGAGTTCTTCACTCACTTTACTCATTGTGGGTCTGGTTTAGAACTCCAAGAAATTTTGCAATAATTTAAGGTATAACTACCTAAAATCTTGAGTTCAGCATTGGAGTAGATGGCGCCATACTTGTTTTCTGCAACACACTGGTACATTCCTGAATCTGTCTGCTGGACTTTGTTAACGGTCAGTTCTCCGTTCACTATTTCCACTCGACTCTGTAACCAGAAACAACAAAAGTATGCAGGAAAAGAATGTTAGTCTGAATATCAATGCATATATATTGTGTTGTAGTTTCATTTAAATACTAACAATAATTCAGATGTTTCATGGTGCAATCAACAAAAAAGTCAAGGATACTCTGTGGGAAGGTAAGTACCTGAGATGTCAAGGGCAAACCATTGCGAAGCCAACGATAGGTGGGCCGGGGCCTCCCTGTGGCCTTGCACTCCCATTGGAGCTTCTCTCCACTATCCATCTGAGTATCATTAATCATTCTGATCCACTGAGGGAGGGCTTGAAGATAAAAAAAGATACAAGAATAAGTGATATATCGTATCCTTGAAAAATCTCAAAGCACAAGAATGGTCATTTGTGCTTCATTTGTACAATGTATGCATGCAACAATATGGCTCGGGTCATATTACATAAGGCGGTATTATGTGTTTTTCTCATTTGATTTTCTTTTCTTAAACATTCACGACACTAAATACCTTAAGACACCAGCTCACTTGCAAATCACAGCATGTCCAGACTGTCGATGTTTCTCCTAAGTTCTTTTGTCATCCTCATTAATCCTCCCAGACATAGTGATGCATGCAAAAGAACTCTTTGTATGCACATTTTCTTAAATTCTACTCTTGGAAGTTTCCCAAAGATGCCAACAAGACAATTCTTCAAAATGCACAGGACATGTAGAACATATTTTTCATCTCGTTATGCTACAAACCCATTGCATTTTGGCTTTGAATGTTTCACTCAACGGAAGTATCACTTACTCAGATGCAGAATATACAGTAGGTGTGACACTGGCTTGCAGTGTGGACTTACTTTTTTTTATAAAGTGAAAAGCTTTTGAAGGGGAGTTTTAATGTGAAAATATCTATGAGGATTCAGCATTTGTGGTGGTTGTAGCTGCTCATACAGGCTGCGTTCCATTTATTTAAAATTAAGTTACTGCATACATTATTTCCCTGCAACAACCTCCTGGACATCATGCTGTATGTGTGGAACAGCAAGTATTCACAAAACAGAGCTAAAACTAATTAGGTTTTCAAGCATGGAGTGCTGGGAACTATAATGAAATTGTTGGGATAATTTTTTCTGCCCGAAAAGATTCTGGAGCTCCAAAACCCTAAAAGCTACAGCACTACACTGGTTGGCGGTGGCGTAACATCTTCTACATTTTGCCTTCACTTGTGAACTGTATGTCACAGAATCAAAATTCTAATTTGGTCCTAGATTCATTTGGTCTAGCCACATGTATCCATATAGGCCAAGCTGATTTCCGCTTGAGTATATTTTCCACTGTTTTTAATTTTTCCAATTTTCTCAAAATTTGGCTTATATGATCTTTGGACCAAGCCGCACAAAGGTTATCAGGTAGAGTTTTGATATTCGAAACCTTTCACCTGCAACATGCTGATGAAGTTCAGAGCGAAGATGCTTTTAACTATTGACACAAAACGTAGTAACTACTGGTAGTGCAAACCAGATTGAAGCTGTAGCAAAGACGACAAACATTTAATGATAAAGGTATAAAGATGTTTTCCCTCTTTATTGTTGATGTACTGTGGAAATGTCAGTGATTGAGCAGGTATCAATTAAAGTGAATATATTTTATACAAAAGTGATGGAATTAGATGACACAGAGCTACTTAACATTTCTCGCTTGTAACGTATAGAGAAATGTCTTCAATCATTTGTAAATGAGCGATGTTTACACCATACAGATGGATCTGTTAACAATATTTCATAGTAGCTGATGAAGTGGTTTATGTATTTTTATCCTCCGTTTTTGAAGCTCTAACAATTTGTTTAACTTGTGTGGTTAAATATATCGTTTATCATATTGTATAAATGCCATGAATGTTAGATGTGTTTGGCAATGTGCAAATTGAAAAGAAAGCTTAACAAATATTGCATAATCATGTGCATTGTCCAAGTAAATGCCACAGAGAAAGCATTGCACTGACATTAACAGTACAATTCAGTTCAAAACCAATGACTGCAGGATTGCAAAAATGTCTTATGAGTTCAATTAATATTGTAATTTAATCATAACATCAGTCACATATAAAAACAACATCAGGCACGGACATTTTGTAACCATTCTTGTGGACTAAATGCAGGACTAAATAAGGAAAAGTTACAACTACTTTTTGAACAATTACTGATGATGATAACGTGGTCATGTGATGAATTATTGGATGTATCAGTTATCAAATGCGTAAATGTCAGAAGGAACACTGGTCCTGGCTGGTGAAATAGATATCTTGGAATCTACTTATTTAATTGTTTTCTTGAATGACTGCAAAAACGACAAAATCAAATTCAGACTCATGCAGATTCATGTATGATAATTGGACACCTTGCCAGATATTTGCAACATGGGCCGACAGGGAGGAACCCACACTGAGCTGCTGCCACTGAGGTAAAATGCTCGGCACGTTCTTTTTGATTCCTCGCATGCAGCATCTGCGGTATAATAATTTTTTTTTGGTGTGGTTTGATAGAATGATTATGGTCAGGAAGGTCTTCCTCACAATGAAAGTTCACACTCAGAGGTGACCTGTATAAATTACATTCAGTGTGAAGCTGTTACAAATTAGGCTCCCTATTCTCCTTGTGAAGTCAACAGAATGGAGGTTGCCAAGGAGTGCGGGGCCTTGGAAAAGTGCAGCGCCAAGGCTGAGGCAGTTCATTATCTTGGTCTGGTGCATATGGTGCAGACACGGAAGAATGGGGGACATGGAGGGACATAGAGTTTGTGATCACAGACAGAGCAAATAATGGAAGGAGCTTACTACTGACAACTGACAAATCTAAGTTGTTAATCCTAAACTAGATGTAATCACTGTGATCTGACAATTCACTAATTAAAGCCAAAGGAAATAATGAATTAATTCTGGATTTGATAGGACAAATAATTGCAGTGCGTATTTATCTTAGATTTTAACGAGGGTTTTACACTGTTGATCTACTGTGAAGTGAGGCTTTGCTCTCACTTATTGGTATGCCCAACAGCTCTTCATCGAAGAAATACTGTGTGATTTTATTTGAAATCATTCCTCTGATCTGTTTATTGACAATGTTTTTGTCACAAGCCCGAAGTTTACTCAGCGATAATTTAGCAAAGCCCTAAATGAATGAAAAACCCCGGATTATTATGGAAAATCTTTGGTGAAGAACAACTGAAACAGTTGAAAAGGAAGTAGAATGGTATTTAAGACCTTTGTGACTGGAATAAAAACTAAAAAACAGAATAACATTTCATTGTGTTGATGAATGCTTCTCATGCTTGTTCTTGGTTTATACAAACAGCATAACGTATAATTAGTCCTTGGGCTGTTCAGCAAATTCATAGGCCCTGGTACAAATCCAAACCCTGAAAATAACAAGCAAATACATCTTACTGTGTGAGTAGAGTAGGTGTTCAGATAATTACGGCTGGAGCTAAACAACATAACATCTCAGACTCACTGTAGACCTGTAGATGTCCTTTGAAAGCAGTCCCTCCTCGTGGATTCTCAGCTTTACACTCATACGTTCCTGAGTCCTCCAGCTGAATGTTGGGAATCTCCAGGACAGCCTGAGATTTCCGGAGTCTTGCTTTTTTGGGGATGTTGCCATTTATCTTCCTCCATGTGATGGTTGGCACTGGGCTAAGGAGGAGAGAGGGGCTGAATTATATACTGAACAGTAGAGAACAAAAGGAGAACAGGAAGTTTTTTATACTAAACTTCATTGGTTCTCACTATAATTACCCATTGTAGTTGATTTGTTATGACTGCATTGCTGTAGCTTAATCACTTAAATAACATTTGAATAAGATCTAACTGTAGCACACTTTGGCACTGATCTACAGATGCTTGACATACTGATATTGCATTACTCCTCTTTCATGTTCCTTGTGCTCTACATCGGAACCTTTGACCTTCTGGTCGAGCCACACAAGGGATCCAAGGTTTCAGAGGGACACGGGCAGTATTTAAATTAGATTACTACAACAGCCAGAGAGATTTTCATGATT
>OMOW01104753.1:0-12735 GCA_900312555.1 Lamprogrammus exutus | reverse complement strand
GACGTGTGCTCTTCCGATCTGCTGAAACCACAGTCCACATTGGGCTCACCGTGTGGATCGCCCAGGATGTCTCCCTGTAACTCCCCCAGAAACTCTCCTCTGCTCTTCCGCAAGCTCCTCATGAACCGCAGCATCAGCATGCAGAGGCGCTTCACCTTGGCACACACACCCAGGTACTGTGAACTGCTCATCGATAACTCGCTAGTTGGTTTTGCCACTAAACACGTGCATCTTGGATTAAAGCCCATCGGCTGTTTTGTTCACTTGGGTGATGCATTGAAGATTTGACAGAATTGCAGTAGATCTTTTAAATATCTCTATAAAACCAGCAGGTAAAGTGCTGGCAGTTCATTGCTTACTTCTGTGTCAAAGTCAGCACACCCGTCATCATCCTAGTCTACTGACACTTGAAAGCCCAGCCACGACCGGGAGGCTTCTTCACCATTTTGGATCACTTTGTACTGTGTAGTTTAGAGAGGACAGGATTGCTCTATTGTATAAGTTTATGTTAGAGGTTTAGATTTATGGGTCATCTTCAGAAGCGTTTGGACCCAATGATCCCACTGAACTTACTGTATATTAACTGATTAAGTGTGTGTTTGACATTTGTCTCTGGGGTTTATAAGTAACGAGGCAGCTCTTAGTGTCACAGAAGTTGCATTTTTGCATCTTCGGACCGCGTGTCATGAGTTTGGTATGACAAAAAAAGCACCATTGTCTGATAAGAAGGTAACTGTGGGGAGGATTCTGTTGACGTCGGGGCCGACATCGTCTCAATGGGCCCTTTTGTTGCAGCAGTAAAAGGGATGCTCTTGTCTTGTGCTTAAGGTGTACAGCGCCACATTCAGCAGGGCAGTCACAAGTCAAACCTTTGTGGAGAAATGATGGGCAGATGGGCTGCGACCCTGAGGATGCTGTGCAGCCCAGGCACCGTCACAATGGTTAGAAAAACAAACGAAAGAATTGGGGGCACCACAGCACAGTGAAATTTCTGCAGTGTTTGTTATTCATTACCTCATTTCCTCCTGACTAAAAGTGGGCAGCCTTTTACATCGGTGACGTAGGAGAAAGATTTTCCATTTACACAACCATGACCTGTAGGCCATTTGAGGAAACTTGGAGAAAGATACATGGAAGAAGGAAATAAAAATCCCTGCAGTCTGCTCAGTTTGCTCTGTAAACAGGCAAGTGAGTTAAAGTTTTCATGAGAGTACAGTAAGTGTAGGCTTTTGTCTGTCAGCAGTAATTTATAGAAAATGGTTTGCAGTCGTTTATCTCTACCACATGCGTCAGCACTCAGTATTTTTTCTTAGAATGTTTCATTATGATCTGAGTAACTGCTGCTGGTAGAGACAGTGTACTGCCCACGGCTCCCACTGAAGAGGGTATGATTAATGGGGGATGAACGCGTCGCCCACAGATATCTCAGAAAGCTTGTCTGCCTTATTTTTTTTAGAAGCTTTACATCTATATATATAATAATATATAATAAGTGATATAAAAACAACAGGTTTAGGGCGGAATCATCAACAGAGACATATTGCGTGACTGTACATTGGTACTGTTTATGTTGCAGTTATTTAGGGGAGGCACAAAGCTGTTTTTTCCCCCTGAGTGTTTTAATTCCTCTCATTTCTGCCCCAAGTTGTTTAATTCTATATCAAGCTACTTTAAAATTCTACATACAGTAGAAATAATTGCTGTTTACGCAGGTGTTCCTCAGAGTTCATTTGGTTCCGTGCATGGTGCCTACAGACCACACACGCCTCTTAGTCTCCCCTCATTAATCTACTTAATGTTCAGACCTGTGCAGCCAACACATCCGCATTAAACACTGACGCAAAAAGCTTGCTGGACAATCTAACTCGCACCCTGTTTCCAGAGAACTTTCACCAGAAGTGTGAAAAGAAGCAATAAGAATATTTCTGCATTGCATTAAGGAGTTTTGATCACTGGAGCAAATACTTATACAAATACAAATATAAATAATCTAGCTTGTAACTGCACAAGAAAGGGGAATTTATACCTTTTTTTTTTTTAAAACAGCACGCTGACTCTCATTCTTAAAATTCATGTCGAGTTTACGTTTGCAATCACCATAGATTAATACAAATTAATTTAAATAAGCAAAAAATATCCAAGCAGCTACCATTGGCAAGACATTCAGTTTAGGAAAATATTTAGTTTACATCCAGTAACAACAGTCTGTGTTAGTTGAGGAAGCTGCACACACTTTGATCTGAGATGTCCAGGTTCAGCCATCAGGGCCTTATTGGGTAGACCAGACCATGAAACCTCATAGGCTGCACTCACGCATGGAACAAATGTTAAGCAGGAGTTACAAAACCACTGCCTTCACTCCACCCCGAACATCACAGAAGATCATCACAGAGGATACGGGCTGAGTACCTTGATGCAGGTGATTTACATTTTCTTGAAAGCAGATACAGATGTTTGTCTGTCTTTAACCTGCTGTATAGCTAATACTCTGCTCTTCATTTGTCATATTTTCATTACAAACATCTGCCAGTTCCTTGGCTTAGCAGAACTGAAACGCAAAGATCAGCGTGGGGATCCAAATTTAGACTAATTAAAATCTTATCATTAACTTCACATATACAGTAATCTGACAGTGGGCGTCCAGCACACAAATTATTAATGTGCTATGTTTTTCAATCTGGTAAATATTCTTTAAATACTATACGATCTGTTGCTTTTATTGTCTGCAAAGTACAAAATGTCTCTTACAGAAGAGGTGCAGGTCACTGTGTTTTTCAAGTGAAACCAAAAGTGACACAAAAACTCAAATATAAATGAATAAGAATGTTGGAATGAATAAATAGCAAGGAACAAAATAATAATACATATATGATCATTTACAAATAAAACACTCAAACCTGTAATAAAGGAAGGTTAGGGGTCCAGTTCCCTCCCAAGCTGTGGTAGAGCTACGCACTACGTCTGTAAGAGAAGAGCTTCAGTTCCTTATTAGGTCATTATTTAAGCTATTAGTTTAGTTTATTTATTAACCTATTCTTTCATTTCATTACATCAGAGGGTACTTTAGATAAAAGCACTGGCAAATAACAGATAAATCATGGGACATTAAGAGGATAATGCCTTGTGTTCAGCATCCTCTTTTTAGGTTTCATCATCCACATGGTGCTTGGGGAAGTGGTTGTGGTGACTTCGGTTGTTGCCATGCAACTTGTGTCCCCTTTTTTGGAAGCTGAAATGCTTAAACGTTAAGTGCAAGCAGCCCGAAAACAAAAGTCCTGCAACACTGAAGAGGTTTGTCCTTGGTGGTTAGAAACAGCTGATACGCTGCATATTCTGCTTAGTCACTTACATGGTGAATTCAATCATTCAGAAAAGATTTTACAGTGGTTCAAGGTTTTTATTTGAGACTGGAGTTTCTTTGAGAAATCTGTCCAGAATGAAACAGATATCCTGCTCCACGCGAAGAAGGCATGCAAGCATTTACTCTAACGGTATGCAGCCTGAGATGCAAACAAAATGTAAACACATATTCACTGTCACAACTCTCTCTCTCTCTCTCTCTCTCCGAGCGCGTGTGTGTAATCACACCTCAGCTTGCGATTATTATCCGCTAACATTTCACACGCTACACGATAGAGAAGCTGAGAAATGTATTTTCACAGTCTTCCTACCTTTGTCACTCTTTCAGACTCTCTTTGCAACAGTAATGCCACCTCTTTGTTTTCAGCATTTTCAGCTACAAACCAATAAGAATATATATAACAAATATACAGGTACATTCACATTTTGTAGACAATATTTTGTGCTTACAGTATATTCTCATTTTTAGTGCTTCCTCATTTAATTAATTTTTTCTCATTGTGGAAAACATTGCATAAATACAATACTGCCAATATTAATATTAACTATTTCCACCATGTCTCAGAATCTGTCACTTGGCAATGACATTTTTTTCACCAGAACTCACATTCGCAGTGTATGCTTTCTTTATGTGGTGTGTGTGGTTGTGGCATGCATCTGTACATGCCCTTCATCTCCCTCTGTACCCCGCTTGCATGTTGCCCAACACCAATTCTAACAATATCCCCCTGTAATTACGTAGCTGCAGGGCAGCAGAAGGAGGGTGTGGGGTCAGGAGGCCCACTGATCTCACATGTCAAGTAGGCTGAGCTAATGCAGCTCTGGCAAACTCAAAAACACCCACCAGCACAGCAGTGAAGTCAGATCTTCTTTTGACAAGTTGAGACACACCAAAGTTCCATGGCAACTCAAACGTTTCCAGCCTCAGAGCTTGCAGAAACTCATAGTTTGCTAATTTTGTCGTCTGTAAGTGTAACTTAAAAGAGGATCTCTGCATAACTTTAAACCAAAACTTTGCGTTCATATTTTGCACATTTGTCTTGGGATTGGATATCCTGAAGAAGAACAGCCTCTCTACTCTTGAGGACATGATGCGTCATCCTCAAGGGACTCTGGGGAGGAAGAGGTCAAAGCTTGCTGACGCTACCCTGCACTATCTCTGCTCTCAACAACCAGCCCTTCCCCTTTCCTGCAAACGGAGACAGAGACAGAGTGACTGACACAACAGGGCGCAATCAAGCTGCTTTTAAAGTTCGCAATTCTTGTAGTTTTTCAGACTCCTTTCATATCCTACTTTCCTCTTGGATTTGGAGCTGTTTCACTGGAGACCATTCAGGAGGAGGCAGTCACATCTGGGATTATTTTGGGTATTTGCAACAGCAACAAACCGGTGAAAGAGGAGAGACAACTGTGGAGAATCCTTCAATATAGCAGAGCCTCCAGTTACAAGAGCTCCTTCTCTGCTCCACCCGTCTAATTGAATATCACACTCCAGTCAGCTTTGTTGAGGCTTGCCTGGGAACTTTGCAACATTCCTTAAAGGTTTTTCCTGCATCCTCAGGCACTGACGCTTCAGCAGATCCATCCTCTTTTTTGCCTGCATCAGATTTGCTTTTGCCTCTCACGCGGAACCTTCCTGTGTCTTCGTTCTCCACAGTACAAAACCTCATGGAGTCACTCCAGACCCACCTGGCAGTTCAGAGGGGAAACATAACTGGATGAAATTGGAAGGTTCGAGAATCTCCATAGGTAGCTTGGTTCAGATGTGTCGGCTCTCGTGTCTCGTATGAGTCAGGAGCTCAAGGAACGATGAACAAAGATATACGATTGGCAAGGAAAGGGGCGCCAACTGGTTTCGGACACGGTCGGAGACACTCCTGCTTGGGGTATGTCCTGTAATGTTTGTTGAATCTTTTCCTCGTCACTGAGCGAACTGTCAGGTGTCAATCACAGTGAAGAATGGATGCATTTCGTTTGTGTAGCAGTGTTTGTGTTATCACTTGCCGTAGCTGTCAGAAAACACACAGGAATTAAAGTGCAGGTTATCTTTATGTCATTTAGATAAGGAGAACAGGCGCTGATTTCCCAATCATCGTCTAATCACATGTCAATACCTCAGCTGATAAAGCTTCTGAACAAATTATTAAAAAAGCATTACTCCTATGATGCACACTGGTGAGTGTGGGGAGAAAATTAATAAGATGATGTAAAGTTGTGGAAAAGGACAGTGAACTTTAAAATGAGGCTCAGATTTTGTTGCTTCATCTCCTTTTAGAAGCGTGTTTTCAGCAGGTATTGCTCCTCTGTTTGTTATTTTTTACTGTCAGTGAAGGTCCTGTGCCAAATTACACAGTTCTCATAAATCCATGGCATAAAAATCGTTTTGGCAAACCAGAAGAATCCTGGGGCCAAACAAGTTTGCACAGCGGCACTCGTTCATAGATTACATGTGGACAACAACTGAGTAATGATTACTTTTCGTCCTTATACTCTGTCTGGGCCCCTGCTTTCATCAGCATGTTGGAAGGTTATAGAATAAATACACGGCAGTTTGATGTCAGAAAATAATTCAGTCATCCGAAACATTACCGTTACAGTTTCAGAGTCAGGCCCTTTGAATCAAAGAGTCAGGCTTATCCACACGTTTAAATCAATATATCACACACCAGTTTCGGCAATACACCAGAATGCAATGCAGCGATCAGTTCGGATTAAAGGTTATGAGATTCTTGTTTTCGATCCACTTTTCACCTTGTTACCGCGATCTGGCAGTCAGTTGTTGTTACCAGTGTCTTCATGAACTAGAATGTACTGAGCAGGAGCGACTCATGAGATAACAGGAATGCGCAACCACAAACTTTTTATACTTTTACAACCCGCATTTACATGATGATAGATAATACAAGTCTGTGTAGTGAAGGCAGTGGCGCTCCATGTGGTGTGTGTGTGTGTGTGTGTGTGTGTGTTTCTGGTGGCCAGTTTGTGTCGAGACTGTTTGAGCTGCACTGTTTCTCTGTTTGTTTGCATTTTGCGGAGGAAGCAAATCATGTTTGTGACAAGTTTCATTCAGCAGACTTCCTGTTTTTGCCGAAAGACTTCCAGAGTAATTTGTGAGTTTAATGACCCTGAGAAAATTAATGTCAAGTGTAAAAAGCATGCTGACATGAAATGCGGAGACATTTCAAGTTCAAGCAGTATAAAAACAGACACACGTGCGTTTGACTTTCTTGGACATGGAGTGTGTATGTCAGACTGAGTGTGTATGGTTGGATTAAGTGTGTATGGGTGTTGTCAGTCTGTTTGCCCCTTAGGGAACAGCTTGAGTGTTTGTAGAATGATAGCCATGCCTATTTCTGCTGATGTCACTGACAGAGGGGGAGTCACGCTGCGCTGATGAAATAGACACACTGCCTGCTGTGTGTGTGTGTGTGTGTGTGTGTCTGTGTTGACGTTGCTTGTATATGAACTCTGATGATGTATTCTGACGTGTGGATATGAGAAATCTGTATGCTATGTTTTACAGTATATACGTGAATGCTTGTGCGTATTTGTGTGTGTGTGTGTGCTCACTTGTAGCTGTGTGTTCGTGCCTGATCCTGCCCACAGTCCCAGTGAGCAGTTGACTCACCCCCCTGTCATGTGTTCCAACACGACTGCTCACACAAATCAAGCAAAACTGCCCTGGGTACAGAACTGGATGGCATACATTGTTTGGAGGACCACCTACGTTTAAAAAGAGACTAAGACAATCTAGACTAAACTAACAACACACACATTATTTTTTAGATATTGTTTGCCTGATATTGTTTTCAGATTCGTTTAATTTGAGCATAACTCCAAAAAGGGGAGCGAATGTGAATTTTTCTATCAATGATTCTTTTAGCAGGAGATCTGTTTCACTTTTTGTCACATTTTTCTCAGCTTCACATGGAGCTCCTGCTCTTCATCAGGGAGCATGATGAAAACACTGTGGCTCATTGATCCGTTTGTGGTTGTTCACTTATTTGATTATTGTGATCCAGTTTTGAGATGTAAGATACTGCTCAAAGGTGTCGGACACGGTACAGGGCAGCAGCACCTTATTCACAGAATTGAGTCAGGGTGGCAGCGCCTTCCAGATGCTTGGTTGTTAAGGCGTGTATGTGTGTGTGTGTGTGTGTGTACTTCCCATCTGTAGTATGTAATACAACCATCAATAGAAGGGATTTTCTAAACAAATGAAAGTCCATCCCAACCCTTAATTGAAGACTTTGTCCTAATGAGTATGAATCTTAGTAGCCCAAGGAGCTTTAGACTCTCTGATCTCCCACACTGAGTCAGCTATCCAAACATTTTACAGCTTTGTCCCTTTCAAGCCTGGCTGTCAGTCACCCACAGTTCGCCATCAGCCTGTGCGCTCCCAGTAAAAGTCTGTTTCTGACCCAGTGCAGCCACAGCTGAGCCCATGCAGAGTAGGAATGATAAAGGGTTGGGGGCAACAAAAACAAAACAGACCCCCAAAATAAAACCAGCGAGCCTGGAATAGTTCCCCGGCCCCGCCAGCTCGGCTGCACATGACACGTGCTTCGCCAGCTGGTGTCGCTTATCCGTACGCAAACACACACCAGCACCCATCCCAAAACGTTTGAGGCGATGTTGGCATATTAGGTGTTTCTGTTTTACCAGCATTGGAAAACCAGCTTGAGGTCGAGGATCAAGTACATCTTGCTCCCCCAGTTGAGATGTGATGTGGAAAATATTTGTTAAAAAATTTAAGTCTGGAAACCATCAGTTGTCCAGTGGCTTAAAATTTACAAATGAAATATTTTAGTTTTCAGAATGTCCCCTTCTGACCTTGCCTTAACCCTGTTTGTTTGAGTTTTTACAGCATCTCTCTCATGTGTGTAAGCATAGTTTCTACGCACAGAGTGACCTCTGCTGGAGAGCAGCAGTTACTCCGCCTTCAGCAGACTGACTCAACAACACTGTTAAGAATCTGCTTAATACCAATATCTAGAGAAACTCTGTGTGACCTCTGTGAGTGTGAATATGGGGCGTCGCTGGAAAATGCTGAATCATGCTCAGGTTATCTTGAACAAATAAAGATTAAAGGCAAAAAACAACAAAATGAACAAGCACTGCCCTCTAAAATAACACATTCTGGCCACCTGTAGATCCAGGTTGTGTGCTTTGTGGGAGGATCAGGGTGAGCAGCATGACTTCAGTCCTGCAGGTGGACGTTATTATGAGTGTAAATTAAGAAGCATCCAATCCAGTCGTATCTGTTCCAGTCTAATACAACGGCTCTTCAGTAAATCCCACCACAATGAAAGTTTTATTGTTTGTTTTTTGTTGATACTGTGTCATACAGGTGTGACGTACATCTCTAGTAATAATTCAGGTAGTAGTTAGTGGTTGTGTTTTATTAGACTGTGTTATAGTTGAGGATATTCCCCACATTCTGCCCCCTTCATGCGGGGACGGACAAATCAGTTTGTTTGCATCACAGCAACTTTACAAACAATGATGAGCAAGTGAATATCTCTGCACTGAACATCTTCATCGCATCTGTCCTCGATCCGTCCTCCGCCAGTGATTTAGAGTGAGATACATCACATTTAAGACCGTATAAAGGTGTATGTATCAGTGTGTGCTGTTTTCATTTCACATTATTAAAAACACACCTGAGACATATAAGATGGGGGAAATTGCATAAAGTAGTAAAGAAGCCACTGTTTAATATAAACTGGATAAATTGATATCCATAAATTAGAAATGTATTTTTCAATTAAACATATGTTAGGGTTTAAAGGGAGCATGTCACAGTTAGCTGTAATGATCATCAGGCTCTCAAGCTCCACCCTAATGCCTACATTTGGATTTTTCTGTACCCAAACGCACCAAATTCAAGCTCTTGAAAAGTAAGAAATGTACGACTGACTCCAGAGAACTACAACATATGAATGCCGATTTCATTGTAGCCAAACACTACAGCAGCTTTCAGATCAGTGCCTCCTGTCTGATCAATGATCAGCAATGTAAAGCACCAGACAGTAAGGCTAGAGGTTCTCTATGTCCTCAGTTCACTAGTTTCTCCACAAGGTGGTGCAACATCTCTGTACTCTGCTGTCGTGAACACTTCACAGTTCACACCCAGAGTACATTAGCAGACAAGAGTTCAGCCCATAGCAATTTGAGAAAACAAAGGTACATTACGCAACACAAAAACACAATACAACACTTGCAATACTGCAAAAGTTGCCGTCTGTAAATGGCCAATTAACATAACAAAGTCCAAAGGCCAATATCACTCCAGAATATCAATGTAACCTCAGCACAGAGACACACACACACACACGTTCCTATCTAACGTAGCGGCTCGTTCTCATTAGCAGAAGGTAATGCTGTCATAGGAGTTTGCAGGCCAGCTGGGCGGTGGAAGCAGCTACGTAGGCTGGTGGATTTCTTTCCACAGCAGAGCAGCCTTACAAACACCACCACAGCATGGGTGGAGTGTGTGTGTGTGTTGCTGTGGTTGCTGTTTTACAGGCTTGCGTAAGGAGGGAAGGGAGCTTTCGGGGGTGCAGTAAGGGATTTCATATCGGGACAAATTTTATAACAAGTTAAAGGAGTCAAAGTGTTCTTCTTGGTCTTAAAACCTGAATTCAAACAGAAGGTGGCCTGAGCACGGAGGAAGGAGGTCTGAAACGCATACATGTGTGTTTGGTCAGCGAGGTGAATTATTGCACGTCCATGTCTGGTCTGTCTGTCTATCTCTCTCTTAGATGTAGGAAAAGTAATGATACGCCCTGTGATTCAACACCAAACCTAGGGGGTACATCAAAATTTCAGACTTTCAAACATTCAGTGTAAGTGTTATATCCAGATACGCTGTAAACCTCCCCTTACCCTCATCCTCCCCATTTTTCACAATTGCGCTTTCCATATTCTACATTCTACGAGAGGTCACAATGTCTGTTTCAGGTCGCCTGTATGTGAGACGTAGGTCAGAGTCAATGAACACAGTGTTACAGCAAGTTTCAGGAGAATAGACTGATGGAATCTGGAGTTTAACAGCAGGGCTAATTCTATTTGAGGAGGAAAGTGGGCTTCTTTTGTTTCAGCAAATGCCATACAGTCATTGAGATAGTCAGCAGAATTGAAACTTTGTAAGTTTCAGTGTTGCAGGTGTCCAAGAGGCTTTCAGTTCTGCTGGCTAATAGGAGCATTGTAAGCAGCAAACAGGTGGTGTCTGAGTCCCCGTTTTGGTGTCTCCGGTTTGACAAATATGTCCTCTTTTACACCTTGTTTATACCGTCCATCCTCCCTCCAGCCTAGGATTTGTGAATTTTTGTCCTCAACGTATATGTTTGTTTTCTTGCAAATGGACAAAAACTGCTGAGTATTGAGTACTGAGATGTTTTGGTGATTTGCTCACTAGGATTTCTAAAAACATCCTTTTTCAATCTCCGCTTTCTTGCTTTTAAGCTCTTGCTTGTATTCCAACACTTCTGCGTTTCTTTTGTTTGCGGTCACAGGAATATTATCAGAGCTCAACAATTCTGACCTTTGATCTACTTACTATTGCTTTCTAGTTATGATGGAGATTATAGAATCAAAGCGTATGACTCCGTCACTCTGGATAAGATCAGCAGATAAATGCACAATACGTCCGTATCATAATTGTAAACAACTGAGACTAATGAAGCATTCCATTTTCTATAGCGGTTCCTCTGTGCAGAGTTGCAAGGGGTCGGAGCCTATCCCAGCATGCAGTTTGGCAGTAGCAGGGCACACTATCGGTGCACTTTGCCAGTCTATGAAGGCGCTAACACATATGGACAAACACATTCTCACCAAGCTTCTGATTAAGATAACAAGAGAACAACATACACACTCCACAATGAAGGAACTGAGACACCACGTGGGTTAAAATCCAGGACCAAGAGTTGTAACTCCTGATCCACCGTGTAACCCTACAAGTTAATTAAGTATAGAGGATAGACCAATCAAAGGGTTCTATAAGGGTCCATTCAAAGGCCTACACACCCATTAAGTGAATGCTCAAACTCTAACCAGGTAGTTGTAAATGTAAACACTTTCCACTCTGGTTCCTATAAGCACGTGTGTGTTTTTTGTTTGAAACTTAATGAGCTGGGATGAAGTCCACACAGCGCCTCTCTGTTCTAAGCAGGTTCAGTGTAGCCATGAACTGCTGCTCTGTTTACCAATGTGGGATCAGACCAAACCGCGTGGACATCTGATGCTGTGTCCACATCCTCACCTCATCACCACCGCTGCCAGCCCTGGTTTTTGAAGCCCACCTTCCACTCCGCCCTGCCGTGTGACTGCCAACACGTCTGACATGGCTGCGTGCCCTCTGCCTCAAAAGACAAATATTTGACTGTGATTTCCTCATTGGGTCCAGCGAGTCCATCGCTCACTGTGACTTTACGGGAACGGTGTGGGGTGAACGTCAGTACCCAAAGCTGTACAGATTTCACGTAAGAGTCGAGCTCGCTATTTTGCAAGAAACTAGGGCAAATTAGGGCATGCGTGGGGCCGGACATTTTCCTGTCACAATCTGTAAAAACTTAACAGTTAGTTTAATGAAATGACAAACTGTAAAGATCTCTGTGCACTGTTCAGATCTCAAAATGAAAACTGGAAATCTGAACTATCTTATGATGGGTGTCCTTTAGGGAGCCTTTAAGAGGAAAGATGACACTCATAGACACAGTCTGTGAATCTGTCCGGAGAGGTCGAGTTGTGGCCAAAGTCAAGAGGACAAACATCTTCACTGATGCAGCTGCAGTCCAGCAGTGTGTAGTTCTCTTGATGATGTTCTGCCTGCATAGGTGAGATGATTCTACATTGTGAGCAAGCTCTTGGTTGTGGTTTTGGCTCTGAACAGACTTTCACCCTTTTGATTTCTTTGCTCTTGCAAGAGAATTCACTTTTGTTTCATTGAGTCTCTCCATTCACATGAGACCGCTGTCACAAACCAATCTCTGCTTGTCAGGATTCAAGGACTTCAGTTTCAGTTTATTTTGTCACTTTATTGTTCCGTCTTTCTTTCTCTCTTTCTCTCTCCATTCTTTTAGAATAGTGTGGTCATTTATTCAATCCATTGCATGGTAACATAAAAGATGATAGACCGTGACGTTTTTTTAAAAATCCACTCTATGCCAGTAGGGGATAGAAATCCATCCAATTTGTTAGTCTGAAACCAATCATAGACTTTCAACTTTACACACTAACAAACATGCACACGCATATTCAGACACACTGCACATAAATACCACACATTCAACACATATTGTGCGCACACACACACACACACTCACACACATACTAAAGTGGACACCCATGCAGAATACATCAAACGCGGACTGG
>OMOW01104743.1:0-12195 GCA_900312555.1 Lamprogrammus exutus | reverse complement strand
TGGCAGAAGATTGCAAATCGTGTAAATGTGTAAGTTAATACGTTTACCGTATTACTCAATGCACTCTGAAATGCCCCACTGAACCCCTACTCCTTACAGTATTTAAAATCTTTACGCAATCACTCTTTACGCAGATTGTGTGTGTGTGTGTGTGCTGTCCTATTTTTTTTATGACTATGTGAAGTTTACGGAGACATTCATGTCAAATGCACTTTAAATAAAGCTTGATTTGATAAGACTTCATTCGCAAAATACAAGTTGTCTTCGGTGTCATTACTGTCATTACTGTAACTTGTTGATTGAATATCATCTGTGATAAATACCTTTGACTAAGCTTTATTCTCATCATTATTGTTAGATTTGCAATCCCGGCAGCGTGAAACGCATGGAAAAGCAAGAAGCGGACATAAATACTGTATATGCCCTCCGCCAACAATCTGTGGTGTAAAGAATATCCTTGCGGAAATCAAGCGGATTTTGCCGGTTTCTAAATATACGGAGAGACCCCCTAACGATACGCGCACTTAGTTCAATGGGATCCAGGGACGGTGACGCTATTTTCTAAACGAGGTGATTGGTCAAGACGCGGTGCAGCCCGACTAAGCTCCATCATATGCTGGTCTGTACCAGGCTAGCCGCGGAGCGTAAGTTACCGGGGCGACAGAGTGCGATCAGAACTAAGTCAGCTTCGTGACATCGAAAAGTCAGACTTGCGCCTTAACTTAGCTGACTAACTCCTTAATCCGCCTTCGTAGTATACCCCCCAGGTTCAACGGTGAGAATGTTGCATTTGTTAAAAAATAACATTTTGACTAATTAAAACATGTACTTTGTGTTTTATAAGGTGAAAAATACATTTTCTGATGGACGTATCTTCTTTGTATCATTGTACAGCTGATTTTCCCGTTGAGTTGTGACGTTTCAAGCGTCTTTAGTAACAGTCTTTACAAAACCAATCTGCTCATCCTTCTCCTGCTCTATGGGCATTTTTCTTACCGGAGCCTCTGAGACTTAGTATGTTATGGTGATATCATGGAGAACTTTGGTCCCAGACCAAAAGTTCTCCATGATAGAACTGTCAGACTAACAGTTAACCAATTAAGGAACATTTAAAAGTTTAGACGCCAAGCGTAAATTGGAAAGTCTATGATAGAAATTGATTGAGCAATTGAAACTTGACCAGATATTCCATGGCTGACTCACTTCTGGGTTTTAGGATTGAAACTTTCTCCACCTCATAGGGCAGACCTAGGCACTTAACGACCCAAAGGCACCACCATATTTTAATTGTAAAACTTTTATTTTGAATTCAAACACATGTTGTCAAGGTGTGTGCATTCTTCCTTTCACATTAAATCGACACCGATTTGAGAAAAGTATGACCACGGCAGCTGCTCAGACCAAAATCCAAACAAGAATTTAGCTTTTTCAATGTTTTCTTGATCAGTGGAAAAACAAAATAAGGACAAAAATCAATAAATCAATCAAAATCAAATATATTTTAAACCAAATGAAGACAGGCTTCCTTTCTCTGTATATATAATCCATCGAGTGGTTTGCACAAACAGAATTTCACTTTAGTCATTGGCTCATCTGTTTTCCTGTAATCTCCTTCTGCTGAAACACTGGGAGCAGCACCAACCGAATGAAAAGTATGGAGCTCCACAATTAATGTAGGGGGGTGTCTTGTATGTTCGTAAAACATCCCGAGTTAGGTGAGCTATAGGTGCCATTATATACTACATATTTTACTGTTGATAATCCATAAGTTATTGCATTAGTAAAGTTTGATAAAGTGTTCTCTCTACTGTCTAGTCGGGAGGGAGGGAGTGGTGCTTTGGGTAAGTTGGTAGTAACAAAACATTTCTGATGCAGGGACAAGACTCAAGGTCCCACAAAGTAACTTGTTCGTCTTTCTCTTTAAAATGTTGCACTTTTGAGGTGGTTGCAATTAATCCTACTGAAAAAAAATATATATATATATAAACACTGCATTTTAGTTTGATTAAGTTGAAGTGGGCACAGTTTAATTTGAAATTTCATCTGCATAACTGAACACATTGAGAGAAAGTTGAAAATAAATCTAAACTGGGCCCATTTTGTGACTAATTTCTCTAATATTAAAAGTCAATCATATCAAATCACTTCGATAAGCTGTTGTTTGCAGTGCTTTTCACTCAAAGAAAGTGTAACATAGGCTTTCTATGATCTAAGTCTCATGTATTGATAGAATTAGATGTTAAGACAAGACAGAATTGGTTTGGCACATGACAACAATCTGTGTTTTCATGTGGATCCCACAGGAAAAATAGTTTCACGCCCCTACTATAGGGTCTGACAATGTCTAATTAACAATTGATTGATTAATCAATATGCACTTGTCCGAGTACACAGGCCAAAAACGTATGTAAAGTTTGTCTCAGAACTATGTTTTCAAAAAAGGTTGAGGTGTAGTGGAAGATTCAGACAAACCTCAAAGCATGTCTACAGGAGGTAATTACCTCCAGACCACAGACTGCAGGAACACTCCACAGAGTTCAAGTAAGCATGTAAGAAGAGACACGCTTTACAAAACTCAGATAGAGGACAAAACTCCCAGAGAGAATACTTACATCACTTGCATTACACTTCACTAAAGTCATTCTTCTTCATGTAAAAGGAGAAAGTGTAATTCTGCTATTGAATAACTGTGTGTGTGTTAGGAGGGTGGGCTTGTTCAAATTGTTAGCAACAGTGAAATATGACTTGTAGTTTATATCCAAAAGCTCCAGAGCCAGTGCTTCGCCTACATTCCAGACAGACAGCGTCAGACTCTTTCTCTGGAACTCACCATAGGATCGCAGTCATTTAGCCAAGAGTTCCACATCTTAACAGTCAGGCCACCCACCCGACTCAGGGAGTTCAACTCAGACTACCCTCACTTTCTCAGGACTCCTTTGAGGGGGTCTATATAGATCCCCAACAGTTGAAAATCCAGTTTTGTCAATAAGGTCAATAAAAATCCAGATACACTCGACCCAGGTTAATCCAGTGCACTTATACTAAAAAGCTTAGCGTGCAGAGGGGCACCTGACCTGACAAAGTCACTGAGTGACTCAACACGTTATTGAGTCACTGTGACAAATTACAACAGCTGAGACAATTGGTTACGGCAATCATATACAATAATTTTGTTACATAGTTATCACATACCTCAGCAACCTTCACTCAATGGTAACACTATTGTTTGCAATGTGAGCTTTAAATTTTATTCAAACCATTATTGTGGTTGATAACATTTGTGATAACTTCACTTGTTTTGTATGGGCTGTGGAGGTATGGGGGGTGTAGGAGTGGGGGCTGCTTTCACAGACCAACAGAATTAGGCCTGCTTGTTTTGTTCCCTATAAGATTACTTGTTTCACAAGAGAGAGGTTTTGGTTGGGTTGGAGGCCTTTAACCCTGATTTCTGCGTGTCACAAGCTGTGTTTCCATTCCACTTTTGCTCAAAACACAAGCAATTTTTTAAAAAGCTGACAAAGTTCAAATTGGCAGTGTTTCCATTAAATTATGTTTTGCTAATTAAGTTTGCTTTTTTCATCTTTCCATGATCTAGTAGCTCTCATAGAATAAATAGTCTTAAATAATCTAATATTCTAAATCTGTTTGCCACCAGTGCCGCTGCTGCGCAGCTCCCTTTTTTCAGACACCTTTGCTCGATTGCTTTCCATTTGGAGCGTAACATTTGCCACGGTTTGTGAAAGCCTTTGGCACACAAATAATCTTGCAGCTCTAGATACATTTTTGTGTTGCACTGATGCTTTCCTTCTGGTGTAGCTGTAGCTTCTTTTTCTCTGATTAAATTCAAGAAAATCTGAGTCTCCTCTACTCCTCACACCCAACCTGGAATGAAATACTAGACGTCATGTCCTACGTAAACCACTAATTCACATATGTCTGTTTCCATTTCTGTTTTGCAACTTACTTCATCGACTCACCATAAAACCCACCTCAAGAGAGCAAGAAATTATGTGATAGTGTAGGCTTTTTCCAAAATTTGAGTTTTTCCATTACCCATTTTTCAATTCGCAATACACAAGTCAATGAAAACCCCACTGCAGAAACATAGTGACGTGCGCCAAACATTACGTTATCACAGCACTGGCACTAAGTTGCTTCGAACTTTGCACCTCAAACTTTTTGTGACTTGCCGTGTGTGGAGTCGTGGTGTTCAAGAATGGATGAGTTCCTGCTTGATAAGGTATTCTCTCTCTGCTGCCACCCATTGTTTAAGAGAACACTGCAATAGAGGGTGTCAATGCATTTTCTTCTCTGTTGAAGTGCAAACACTGTCCATGAATGCCGCCATATGAAAATATAACCAAGCCTTTGCTGTTTGGGCCCATAAAGCGATTGTTCTTCATTATCCAGACAACATGTGCAGATACTGAGATCACACTTTAATGTAAAATATCATTTAAATGTAAAATAGGGCCTTTGATTCCCATTTAAAGCAGGAGAAGAGAAAGTACGTGTACCTGCAGTGTCCCACAGACGGAGCTCCACTCTCTGCATGTCCAGTTCAAAAGTGGTTGTGTAGTTCTCAAATACTGTGGGCACGTAACCCTGTGACCGAAGCAGAAGCACATCACAACCCATCACTCACACAGCTAACAGCAGAGGTCAGAGGAACCTAAGTACTCTACTCTGTACTTTTGAGGTACTGATAGTTAGGGTGTTTCTATTTTGAGAGACTTTTCATCCAATATATTTCAGAGGGAAATTTATTTTTTACTACAGTGATTGCTGTAGTTGCTAGTTAATTTGCAGATGCAGATTGTATGTACATATGACATGAGATACATACTGTGCATCTGTTGAATACACACCTATAGCTACTAAACTTTTCACAAACCCTGGAAAACTGCCTGTTTTGGCAAGATTACAATGCAATTCAGACATTCAACAAAGATTTACTCAAGTTGTTGAGGAACATGTAATCCATAAACTAATATGAAAGCCTGGGGGGGACACACAAAATAAGCTACTTTAATTTTATTTGTTTCATTATGTCCACATTTCATGATTAACAATTTCATAACTTGTTCATAATTCATGTGTGAGAAGCTGGAAACGAGAACCATTTTAACCCAAGGATCCCAAAGGAGGGATATTAGCCTGTATGAAGCAGTTGGTTTGACGTTATCAAGTCGAATAGTGTGAGTGTGTGTTGAGTGTATTCTCAGTATCAAATGGATGTTGAATATGGCATTAATTCACCGAGGTAATGCTTGTGCTGACTGTCAGCCAATGGATTGTTTACATGCTTGAATAAATCGATTTCCAATCGCAATCTCTTACTTCCTGTTTCTTTTTTGAATTTGTGATTTATCTTATAAAGATTTTTAATTGCTTTTAGGGCTTCAGCTTTGTTCAATGTTTTAAATGCCCTGTCTCTCCTCAGTTTATGTAAGGCACTTTGAGCTTCATTTGTTATATGAAAGGTGGCTTAAATAAAGGTCTATAATAACAGTAATAATAGTAGTAATAATAATTATTGTTGTTGTTATCATCTCGGTCTTACCTCGTTAAATCTAATGATGATGTCAACATACATTTGCCTTAAACGGGTATAATGGAAGTTTTAACCTGCATAGAAACGTACTAATTGTGCAGTTAGATTAAATTAGGTGGGGAATTTAGACGGTATCTGTGCCCACGGACCCACCGTGTCATACTCCATTTCTAGTCATACGTGAGTACATTTTACTGCAAGTAACTATTTTTGTGGAGCCAAATTTTGAAAGAAGGACGTAGTTATACTGTGTTTTTTTTCTGGTTTTAGTACGTAAAGGATTTCATGTTACCTCTGGGAAAGTGTCTTTGGCGAAGACGTTGAGCAGTGCCGTCTTCCCACACTCGCTATCTCCAACTACAACTATTTTATATTTGATGTGTGGGTCAGAATCCATCCTGATCCATGCAGTCTTCTCTCCTTCCACGGTTCTTTACCACGCGAACTTTTGATACTTCTTGTTGTTGCCTTGGGTTCGAAAACAGATCCGGTCCAGTCCGGGGAAACGCGCTTTACGGTTCCGCTGTGTCAATGTTGTCCTGTTTTAGTTTCACGCAAACTCATTTCAAACTGGTCAGACGTTATCTATATCTAGGTTACATGATGTTCAAGTCTCTCTCGACTTGGATAGCAGCGTCGGCAATAGCAGCAGCGGCCAGGAGCGTCCCGCGGCCAGGAGCGTCCCGTGTCCAGCAAAGGAGGGCGGAGCACCATCATCACAGGAATTTTTCTCAGTGCACTGGGCCGCCCCAGCATTTTTTGTCATTTTGGTACTAAAAATGAAGACATATCTATGGTGGTTACAATTCATCATTGTGGAGTTGTTTGTGTGAGGTACCTTCAGAGCGTCAATTAGTAGCTTTTAGATACAGCGTTACAGGCTAATGGTTCAGGTTAAGGTGATGTTTTTAGCTGTGGGTGTTCACCAAGCCATTTGGTTGATGTATGCATGATGCATATGTGACATCTCTGAGATGTCTCTTGTTATGTCTAAATGAATCTCCGGAGCTGGTCAGGTTTGTGGTAACCGCAGGTTTATTCCACACCTGCATTCATAACATTCCACAATAGTGTGGAATGGTCATCTCTTGTGGACAAACAGCACATGCTCTGTTTAGTGGCAAATCCTCCATTGCTCTCAGGATTACAGCACGTTTACATTTTTGGAAATCTATACTCTGTACGATGCATTGACACAATGATCGTATGGTGAGTATAAATTCATGTAAATAAAATGAATGAAACAAAACAGAAACTGTCCCTCTTAAATTTATGAGGTGAAAATACAGAAAAACATATAGCCTACAGTTTTCTCACAACAAACTGTGACCTTTTTGTAGTATTTTTCATTTTATAATAACGATTATGTAACTTAGTGTGGAAAATAAATATTCCACCAATAACACTCACCTCATTATATTGTGCCTCACTTTCAGCTATATTACCCAATGCATGTAACTCAGATGAGAACTCAGAGTGCAGGGTCACTCTAACCAATACTCTGCAAAGTCACTCTAACTTCTACTCCTCTTTCTTTCCTCTTTCATCTGTAAACTAACGACCATCTTACTTTCTCTCATCCTGCCCTGTGTAAGCACACACAGTTCCTCCTCCTCCCTCCCTCTCTATGTTTTAATCAGCTCCCAATGACAGCATCACCCACGGTCTAATAATTAAGATCTCATTCCATATCCATATGTCACCGAAATCCAAAATAAAAGACCTTGAACTCTGAGCTTTCTTCCGTGTTCACTCTCGAGACCGAAGCTCTTTTGCGCTGTACAGCTTTCCCTGACTAAAATTGCTTTACTGCAAAGTTTTAGTCCGTCAACTTTTGTCTTCAAACCACAGTGGAACTCTCCAGAATTCTCCACCACAATTTGGCAAGCCAGCCAGGAGGGCAACATCCGGGGTGAAGGCCTGGTCATCACAGGGTCTGACGAAAAACACCACAAAAGCTGAACATAGGTAAGGTAAGAAGAGCCTGTTAAATCTAAATCTGCTATTAGTGTGGTTGTTTTCGTTTGACATCGTGGTGTCCAGTTCCTGAACCTTGTGAAGCAGTGACACCCTCCTGAAAATACAAAATTTAATATGAGGGGGCCATTAGCTTTGACAGTAACTCGGACTGTAAAAGGCCACGAGGTCTGCCAGTTCACCCCTCATAGTGTAGGTACACGTGAGTTATTGTTGGTATTTCTGTTTATTGTGATGAAGAAAAGTTATTGTGACTCGGACTGTAAAAGGCCACCAGTTGTGACAGTAACTTGGACTGTAAAAGGCCATGAGTTCTGCCAAACATACTTTGGTCATAAATAGTCAGCCTTGGGGCTGTAATTGGCAATTGTTAAAAACCTAAGTGCAATCTAACACTCACTGGTCCAGTAAAAGCGTCTGACGGGTGACGTCCAGTGGCCAGGAGGGGTTGACAGGACTGTAAGATCGATCATTGTATATACAGTAACTGGCCATAAAAAATTTAGTATAAGAGTGTGAAAGTAGTTTTTGTCTGTCAACTAGTACTTGCATTGCATGTGTTGAATTTTCTTACCTTGAGTAATAGATAAGATAATATACACTGCAGTGTGGGGTTTTATGTCTGCGGGCACTGTCTTTTAAATTGTACACACACACGTTATGTCCCTGAACAATAATCAACAAGACGACGAGGTATACTATGAGGAATTGTTAAAAATAACCAGCGGAATACACACACACTTTTTTCCTAAAAAACACTTACCTAGATAACAACGACGAAGAAACATAGCAATCAGATAGGGATATCGCAAATAAACTATACCTAATTGCTAATTGGCACAACCTCATAACTTTAACTGGGGGATATCACAGGGACTTACAAGAAGAGGTCAGAGGTCAGTTAAAAGACATTTGGACCTGCGCGTTGTTACGCCGAATTTCTGTTTATTTGTGATCAAAATTGATGAAGAAAAGTTGTTGAAGAGGAAGTTAGTCTAGATGTGGCACTAAGACACTCTGTGTCTGTGCGTTTTGGAGAAATGGGGAAAAGGGCAAAGTAATTGTCTCCCAGTTAAACCTGGGAGCTACAGTGTACTTGTATGTGGCCAAAATGGACAAAAGGCACAAAAGATTCAAAATATCAGTGGCCCACAGATGGATCATGGTCAGAGGACAATTTGAATGCAGTACAAGATTATCTGCGTTACAAATAGAAGAAACCAAAACAACTGGAAAAAAAAAGTTAGATAGTCATTTTTACTCCCTCCAATTGATAATAACTGAATGAGAATCATGTAATAACAAAGACAAAGTCCAAGGCCTGACATCCAAATGCACTGAATTGTCCAGTACAATGTATGCGATAACAGCCGAAACAAAAGTTTGGCATATGGCTATGTCATGTAAACAAAACAGCCCTCCCTTTGCTGCTCTCTCAGCTGGCCCCGGACAAAGCTGATAAACGGAGCAGGTGTGGAAAATTTTCCACTCCAAAACCCAGACTATGACCCAGACTCCTCCCCCAGACCATGAGCAAAACAAAATCAAAAAGGCCATGAACTCCAAAAAGCAGCCAAAAGTGGTTACATGCAGCCGGTCTTGCACAGACAAGACAGATACAAATATAATAAAATCAAATCAAAAGATTTGGCCATTGAGCAAAGAGTGCCCACAAAGATGAGGAGGAGTGGGACGTGGGCATGGCTTAAACGCTGCCGCCCAACCTTATCATGGTCCTCCCATCCTCCAACACACAATCTGATGACACAACAGCAGCCTTATTTGGAATGAAGAAGCCCAAATGCTACAGAGGAAGTAATACACTGGAGAGAAAAAAAGTCAGTGAAATGAATGGTTAAATTATGTAAAAATGCTACAGTTAAAAACTGTGAACTGCAAAATTGTAAAAATAAATAAATAAAGTTTAACAGTAGAGCTCTGTAAATTACTGAACAAAACAAAACATTTAAATTTAAAGTAAAAATATGTTAAGATTTTTCACAGTTAAACACAGTAAAACATAAAACAATGTATTACAGTCAAATTTGCAGTACAATAATGTTAAAAATAAAGTTTTGTTCAGTATGTGGATGACCTGCTCATTGCCGCCTTATCACTAGCCGCTTGTGAGAAAGACACAGTAACTTTGCTGACAATAGTGGCAAAAAAGGGACATAAAGCCAGTTTCCCTACGCTGCAATTCTGCCAACCATCAGTTCACTATCTGGGACATGACTTGGTGGGCACCACCCGAGTCCTGTCCAATAAACGAGTGACTGCTATCTCCAATCGGCTAATGCAGACAATGGATTCTGGATGTGTGACATCCAACAATGGTCGTAACTGTTGTCACGACCACTGTTGGATGTCACACTGAGCAAATGTCCTCCTGCGATTACATGGACGAGTGAACTCTCTGTGAACTGTTTCTCTTTCCTAAAGCAGGCTCTACTGAATGCTCCTGCTCTGGACCTCCAAGATTATGGCAAACTTGAGAAAGAGGGATCCACAGAAGCAGTCCTCATGCAGCTCCTTGGGCCTAAACATCGCCCAATTGCCTAATACTCCCATAAGTTAGACTCTGTTGAAGCTGGTCTGCCTGCATGTTTAAAATCAGTGGCTGCTGCTTTTTATGCAGTGGAACATTTGGCTCAAATTGTTTTAGACCATCCTCTCCACCTGTACGTCCCTCATTCAGTACATTCTCTTTTACTTCGTTCTAGTACACAACACAGTCTGCATCCAAACTGTCGACATGTGAAAAATGTTTTAATTTCTACACCACACATCACCATCCATCTAAGCTCACCGTTAATCCCTGCATCACTGCTCCCAACAGCAAACGAGGGAGAGCCTCATGATTGTGAGCTTGCGGTTAAACAGCTCACAACAGTACATCCAAATTTCCAAGACACACTCATCGGCTTTCAATCAATGTAAGAATTCAGTGCATTCATTTCCTCACCTGTCAAACTTCCTCTCGACAATGATTAAGTAACTACTCATGTATATTTGGTGAACAACAGATTTCTATTAATTCCATCCATTTCTCCTCTGCATTTTTGCCTTAATCGAAGTGCAGACAAAATTGTGTAGTGTGCATGTAATAGTAATGATCTAAAGGTCTAAAAGAAAGTCAACAATTCAGAGAGTTACATGTGTTTCTAACTACAGATTCCTGGCATGCTTTCTGAAGATTTGTAGAGAAATAAGGTCTAAGGGTAACATATTGTAAGTTGATGATAATTGTAACTGTAAAATAACAGCCTATTGGTGCCCATTTGACCTTGTTATTATTAAAATATGCAATGTTAGTCACTCGGCTCATGGATGCTATCTTACTCCCCCATAAACTGGCAATCATTAAATGTGAAACACACACACTCACACAAGCACGCACACACACACACACACTATTCAGCAGTTTTGAATTTTTCCCAAAACACTTTCTTTTTTCTTCTCTCATATCTGCTCATACGTTTTTTGCCACCTCTATTCCCCCACCTTCGTCTGCCCAACAAGCCGAATTAGCCGCCCTTTCTTGTGAGCCAACAATACTCCTGTCCTGCATCAGACTCTAGTCAAGAACCTAATCTCAGTCATGCAACTTCCCAAACACCTAGCAATAGTTACTGTAAGTATGCTGCCCACCAATCTGATAAAAGTTTCATATCTAATGGACATCATGCTGCGGATCTAGCCGCTAAGGCTGCCATGTCTCTAACACCCGTTCCCTCTGCTCCCTCAATCATGCGCCAGATGGTAATCAATTCACCTGCCCAGCTTCTCCCTGACCTAAAGATACAATCTTTAATCGATCGATGTTCAGCATGCAGCCTCTCCTCAGGAACCAACAGTATGGCTACACAGAGGTGTCACTTGTGAAAAAAACACTGGCCTATTCAGGCATGTGCCATCGGGAAAATATGTCGGCCCCACTCAGCTTCTTCCTTTACTGTGCAGAATGACACATGGAGTGTGTCATTCTGCAAGAGGGGAGATGAAGAGAAAAATTGAGAAAAATTGTTTTTCACCATATCTGCAAGCAACAATAGACAATTACATCACCAACTGTACCATTTGTCGCCAACACAACGAATCCAAAGCCTTCCAACCAGCCATCACGCACATTCCACAATCAACAGGCTCATTCAAAGTTGTATACATAGAGGAGAAAGAAGAAAGAAGAGAAAAAAAAAAGATACTGTCTAGTACTTATCGACAGATTCACCAAGTGGATAGAAGCATTCCCATGCCATAATTGCGATGCACCAACAGTAGCAAAATGCCTAGCTAGAGAAGTCATTCCTCGATTTGGCATCCCAGAAGTGTTCAGCTCAGATAATGGCAGCAATTTTAGTGAACAAAGTCATCAGCACACTCACCACCATGCTAGGAGTTAAACATAAACTATCTTGCGTCTACCACCCACAGTCTGCAGGGATAGTCGAAAGGGCAAACAGAACCATCAAATCCAAATTAGCAAAAGCATGCAGCGAGACTAAGCTGACATGGGTAGCAGCACTTCCCTTAGTACTCATGAGCATGAGATTTCCAAAAACAGGAGCACACACCTCACACCACACAAAATGTTGACAGGAAGACCCATGCCCATCCCATATTTAAGACCATCTCCACAAGGCCCCGACTTAGAACAATTAGAA
>OMOW01104741.1:0-10574 GCA_900312555.1 Lamprogrammus exutus | reverse complement strand
ACCCTTCAAAAATTCAAAAAAAGAACCCCCCCCCCCAACTGAGGCCTATATGCATTTTAAGGAATGTAAAAATGGCCTCTGGATGGCTTTCAGAGGCACTACACATAAAACTCACTGAGCAAGTGGAGAAACGTGACCACAAAAATTCTACGTTGTGATAAAGTAGAGTTAACTTTACGACATTGGCAATACAATGTTATCTCTCCACTGTCCACACAGGTTGGAAAGTGTATAATGTGCTATCAGAGGCTTGGCTAAATAGATTCTCAACAATTGGGAGATAAGCAGACCTGTAAATTGCAGTGTGTGTGTGCATTTGTCACACTGGATTTGTTACACCTCCCACTGATTTATCAGGGAGGATAAATATCATGCTCACCACGGTGAATTATACATGAAGTGGGACGGCCCACTAGAGCACAGAGAAGGATTTCACCGCCATGTGTTTATCTTTAAGACTTTACGACGGAGACAGCTTCAATATCTCATTCCTGCAAGCTCTTAATTGTAGAAGATTATGGTAACATTTAACAGGACTGATAAAGTCAATACTTTATGCTTAATACTTGACTCACAATTACTGGATTTAGTAAATCTAAAGGCATTACATAGGAATTTAAAATTAGGGCTCCTGGATTATCTAAAATCTATACACAGTGTTATTTTTTATTACTGATCTCTTGAAAAATAGATCTTAGGCTGCAGTAAAATTGTGATTCGTTGTGGTAAATGATTTGCGTGCCGCTCACCGCTGCCTACACAGCTGACGCCAAGCAGCAGCGCAGTGATGCCGCATGCATCATCAACCTGTAGCTTTAGCTAACCTAGTTCACATAAATAGCACAGACTTCATTACAGCTTACAAGCCCTGGTAGCCCGGTGTTGTTGTTTCATGAATATATTATCTTATTGGTAGCGCATTTAAAGGTCACCAGCAGAAGGGGTTAGGGGGTAACATTTTGGATAAATTGAATTTATTATAGATACTGTATTTTGGTTGCGTGCCCTCCTACATTGTTTTTTCAATTCAGTAGCTTTCAAACCACAACGTCTAACACAATGGTAGTTGCTGTGGATAAAACAGGTCAAAGTTAAATTATTCAGGCTCCTTAAGTCAACCCACAGTGGATTTCAAAGTTACACCAGCTTGCTTTTGTAATAACACTGAAATCTGTCCGACTCTCCCTGCACATCAAGTTCATTTCTCTTACTTTTCTTATTGCTCTGTATCAGACTTAAAAGAAGACTTCTGACACCTTGTCACGTTTCTCACACCCCCCTCCCTATCCCATTCACCTTCTCATTGAATTCCATCCGAACAGAGTCCTCCGCTCGCTTGATTTTCAATACTCCATGTCAGCTAAAAGCGGCAGCACACATACACGCACACTTAACATATGGAGGGGAAACAGTGAGACAATGCACAGAATCCCTGCCAGGTCTGCATATGTAGCAGAGACGCCAACGTGACAGCAGCTCTGACTGATATCGCACCAATTAGTGAGAAACAGGAGCCGAAGGAGTCAGGGACACAGGGAGGTAAAGAGAGTAATAAAGGGGAAGTGATGGAAAACAGGTAGAGATGAGGAGAGGAGAGAATATATGTGCCATGCTACTAATTTAAGTCGAGTTGTGAGGAGGAAGGAGGAGAGGTTGTGAGGAAGAAGACTGCTCATACCCCTGAACAGTGGAATCCTGAGCCAGTTGAGGATTAGATTTAAAAATATATATATCTTTAGTTTCATGGTGGGGCTGTCAATCCAGTCCCAAACCAATGCATCTTATTACAAAAACGCCAGAGGAACTGACTAACGAAATGGAAATACTAACATATCCAGGCCTGAAGTTAAGGAGCTCCATTTTCAAAACTGAGGTGATTTGCATTTTAGAAAACAACAAAATGGAGGGCAGTCGGCAGTACAATGAGCAGGGAGATTGTCCTTCAACCAGGAGACCTGGGTTCGTTAACCCTGTCAGTAACCACCAGCCCTGATTAAGAATCCTTGAGCAAGGAAATTAAAAGCAGACTAACCCTGACCTCTGCCCTCTGTGGGGGTAACTAGGGAAAATAATTGATTGTGTTTCACAAACCGTCCACTGGTTGAAGCAGACTGTGAAAATGTCACGCTGTTGTTCCTTCTACTGTGTGTGTGTGTGTCTCCGTTTAAACAGACCAACGCTTTTCTGTTGAGGATTCTGGAAGTTGCCAATGTTCTGCAGAAGCATCAAACTTCGCGGCACGGAAAAAGTGCTCGAAGTCACTTGACACACAAACTGTTGCCAAGCACAACTTGGTCCCTCGATTTAGCGACCGTCTTGGTGGCGTTCTCAGAAGCATCTTGCTGCTTTCCATGTCTAAATGTGTAAATGGGTTCACTCCCAAGGAATTTGGAGACAGTTGGTGGGCAGGTCTTTGAAAAAATCTGGCAATCTCTTCAATTCAATTACTTAGGTCGCTGAAAACTGGGTGTCCGGCTGTCCAAGTTGATTAGGATGCGTACCTAAACTACGTAGCGGCAACAGATTTCAATTAGAAGCCTGGAAGTCGACGGGGTTTTCTTCACCGCTATTCAGATTTGTTTATTGTCATCTAGCCCTTAAGACGAGGGGACGTCCAGATTAAGTCAGCAAAATCCCTTGATGTCTTAACCTGCAAAATTAAATCCTCTAGATTCATTTTCTACAGCACACAATTCAGGACAATTGAACGTGCATTGGGTACACAACACAGGCGCAGCGCGAGAAATGTTTGAACTGTTTGAATACAGCACACACATTCACTAACACACAGATATGGAGCAGTTTCTATACTGTAAGTCTTATTCTTGAAAGACAGGCAACATAGTAGCTTAGAATTCAGCATGGTATATAGGAGACCACATGGCATGTTGCATGAAACGAGCTGGAATGAGGAATCTCTCTGCTGTATCTCTACTGAGGATTCATATGGCACAGAAGCCCACGCACACTGTAGATCCCTCTTATCTCCAGGATCTCAGGAATAACTCCGAATGTGCAGCATCTACTCATGTTCCAGTCTCTGTTATTCAGTGGTGCATTATCTCTGGTTTGGCTCAGTCCGACACATAGGAAACAATGCTGACCCTCGGCTACAGTGACAGGAAAGAAAATAGGACACGTGAGATTGCTACAAATCTGAGTACACTGTGTTCTATGTCCTCTGTGGGTGCATGCATACATTACATGCAATTATGCACAAACAATGCCAAAGCTTGGATTTGTGAGACACCGAATGCCAAGCACATCTTTTCCATAAGCTACCAACCGCTTCCTGTTGATCATCGTTTACTTTCTGACGGATTATTCGAGGCACCAAGAGGTCACCTGAGTGATTCTATTGGACGTCAGCAAAGAGAACCTCGTATTGATTGGTTTAAATATTGAAAACCGATTGCATTGATTGGAGAGCAGATAGTTGTGGACCATTACAGTGGCATCTCCACCGTCACGCATATGCACAAACGCACAGAATAGAAGGAGTTCCCCCTTTGTTTCAAAATCATTACTGAGAGTAATCTCTCTCGTGAATTAATGGCCGTGCTGGAGAGCCCGTGGACCAATAAGATTGAGCCCTTCCCTCCAACGACCAATATGGTGACAGAGAGGTCTCATTTTAATTGAAACAAGCCATTCCCTCGTCCTCTCCACCGCTTCACGAGTCGTCCCCAGAGCAAGGAGCGAGTCGATTTGATTACCCCGCATTAATTAGAGGTTCTTCACCTTGCTAATGTTTGGGAGGACACCGATCTGAACGCATTGTATCGCAAAATACAGCTTTTGCATAATATTCCCCTTTTACATTTTTGCCTTGCTTTTAACAAGACGCAGCACAGTAGGTTCAACACCTCTGACGCAGCATCAACAACAACAACAACAAAATACATTACGACCTTCAGTTGTATTTTGCTTAATTGCATTGCATGGGCGAAACACACCCAACACGTGTCAGCCGAGGTGCAGGTGAAAGGTAAATAAATCAAACCGCGTGTGTGTGTGCGTGGCTCTTGTTTTAGCTTACGAGTTCAAATCCGGATGGTCCAATTAATCTTGACTGCATATTCGAGTACAACACGTAGGCTGTGCCCGAGCTTTGCGGACTCTGTAGCTTTACTCGGCGCGTTCTCGTCTGACAATCCACAACTGGAGTTCAGACACTTGAGTTACCCCAACCTGAAACACAACCACTCCAGCTCCATCCTTCTTTTTCAATTTTCCTCCAATCCTTTCTAATCTCACCTTCATTTCCTTCTCTATACAGGCTCTATATTCTTTCCATTTTTTCATCTTCCAAACCATTATCTAACCTCACTTTTCCTCATCCTCCCTCTTTGTCTCGGGGGGCATGCGAGGCTTTATTTATCCATTCATTCTTACTTCATTTACACTCTCTCTCCCCTCTTCCTTCACTTTCACAGCACTCATCCTTTCCTGTCTGCCCTGCGACGCGACATCGCTCCACCTATCCCGCCCTCGTCCATCATGCGCCTCGGCATTACTGCTCCAAAGAGCCAAAATCCGCGCGCACGTGTACCGCCCTAAAAACGGAAATCATGTTTAGGATTAAGCGCTGCCTACTTAGACACAACACACACACACACACACACACACACACTTGCTCCAGCATGCGCACAAACCCTCTTTCAGCCTCTCATTGCCTTTCATCAAAAGGCTCATTTTTTGATACCCGACTAAATTGGCTTTTCCTTTCAATCCCCTCAGTGTGTCCGTGTGTGTGCGCACACACTCCAGACAGAGGTATAATGACCCTAATGAGCCGGAGGATCTCGGCTGCTCTCCCTTTTTTCCTCCTTTTCATTTGCTCCCTTTTCTCGCTCAGTATTTTCTATCAATTATCGCCCATTCTGCCTCGCCTCTACCCCTCCTCACAGCACTCTGTAATTTTCCTCTATGTTCATATTCTCCTTGCGTCTCCTTTCCTCTCATTTCCACTCTTCCCCATCCTCTTTCATTTCCTCCCTACTTCTGCCTCCTCTTCATTCCTCCCCTCTCATCATCTGCCGTCATCGTTGCTAGCGTCCCCTCTTGCCTCCTCACGTCTCGTCTCTCCTTTTACCATTTACTGCCCCCCACCCATTACATATGATCTCACTGCATATTCCCCTCCATTTTCCTCCTCACACATGCACTTGGCGACTTCCTCCCCCTCCTCCTTTCATTTTATAAGAAGAGACGGAAAAAACAGGAGCCAGCTGTTGCAAGAGAGGTTCGCTAAAGATATTCCTGTTATGTGTAACAAAACTGCAAACATGAACCTTAGACACAAACACATACGGGGAACAACAACACACATTCGAGGACAGATACACTGGCACAGATGCCTGCCTGGCTGCCCACACACACTCTTAGCTCTCATGCAGTATTAAACATCAGTGCAGCCATTAAAGTCACTGGCAACCAGATGTCTGTGACGGCATTACAAGCTGTTTGGGGCTTTGGAGGTGGGAGGGATGGACACACACACCTACCCACACACACAACTGACATAAAAGCTGTTCAGACTTGGCTGGACCAAGAGCCATGCCACATATAGGTTGTTCCAGGATGACGCAGAGATATTCTACAAATCCTCCTCGCAAATATCTGAACACACACACACACACGTTCCAGATTTCTACGCCCTGCAAAATTGAGCATATGTTCGAGGACTAAATCGGGTCTGATTGGAGTCATGAGGAGACAAACTGCAACTACGTCCCAGGCAGAAGAAGTCTCAAACTTTTTAATCGCCGTGGGGAAATTTCACTTCTTAATATTTAAACACGGACAGCTTGTTACGTGTCCTCACACAGCACGCAGAAAGTTCTGTGCTGTCCGCATACAAAACCTCTACAACTGCCACTCTGTCGTGTCCCAACATTAAGGTCGCATTAACATGTGATCTGCAATCAAATATGCGATTCGCATAAGGAAACATAATGCCGATCGGAATCTAATCCAATCCAATCTGCCAGACCACACACAGTTACACTACACACATTTCTTTCAGGGTCGCTATTTCCACATTTCTGATCTACTTTTTGAAACTTTTGATGTTGGATGGGCTGAATCTGCACAAACATTTCTCCCCAAGTCACATCAGAGAGCAGAAATGTTTGGATTTTCTACTAATTTACCTCTTTACTGTGAGCTTCTCCTACAATAGTGATTCTCGGCGAGCTATAGTTTCTCTCAGCAGCTGGCGTTCCTTCCCTGCAGCAGATGCCTTGGCTATCACCTGTCTAGACTCCTCGCTGTCCCTCCTGGCTCGGCAAAAAGTTTGAACCATCTTTCACCTCTCATCAGCGCCGCCGAGCCACATGTCGCCGTGCGGTCTCAAAACATTTCTCCAGGCTGCACCTATCCCTCACCTTTCCCGCCCACAGTGCCTCCTTTTTAATTTCCCCCAACTTAGAAATTGCTCTTGCTCTGTAGCCGTTACCAGCTCCCCTGTCTGGAATATTCTGCCACGTGGAACAAGCAAAATGCCTCATTTCATGCAGCAGTAGAGTCCTTACATCAGACGATAAAGAGCTCCATTTTGAAGTCGGAGCTGCGATGATCTTCAGTCAATTATCACAGCGCACTCATTGTCAAGAAATGACGAGGGAATGCCACATAATGAATGATTAGAACGCACTCGACAGTGTCTTGTTCTCAATTCGCACTTCATATACATCAAGAGTGTGTACGTGACGAGCTTGTATTCAACATGCAAGGAGAGTGTTTACAATATAGCCCTGAAACAGATCACAAAAACGTTAGAAACAAGAGGCGGTGGAGTCAAGCTTCTGCACATGAAGGTATTTATGTTTCTGCACGTACAATAACAAAGACGCCCTGAAGACGAAAAATGAATTCGATGAATCTTTTGCCTGTACTGTACCATTAAAATGAAAATGAGTAAAACCGTACAAGGAATTAATAGGATTCTGTTGCTCAGGGTACATACACAACGTGTTACATAATCAGCTTAGTATGCCAGGTGAGGAGATATACGAGCAGAATACGTGCGCTGATTGTACGCTGATGGGGTGTTTACATGTTTGAGTGCATTGATCGCATAATCCGAGTCTGTTATTCAGTGTGCGCCGACGTTGATTTATGCCAATATCCACTGGACTATGACGTTTATATGATGTTTGGGAAAAGTCAATTTATTGCCAGACTACGGGAGCAGCCGACAGACGAAGAAGAAGATTAGAAGTGAAGTTTTAATGCGCACGTAAACATACTCGCTTTACATCAGAAACGGACACAGCATGAAAGAGTGTGTGGCTTACACTGGTTGCTGCTGCTTGTGTATTTACCGTTTTCCAAGTATTTCTACTCAGACATATCGACGGTGAGGTTTTTGGTTTTCCCTCATGTATCTTGTGACAGATGGAGACACAGGCAGCTTGTCCTTCTGGCTTTAATTACAGTGTGCTTGAATGAGAATCAGTATTAAACTTTACTAACTAATCCGCTGCCCACAAGTACAGTCAGAGAAAACTGTGCATTTTCTCAAAGTAAATCTCAAACGTTGTTGTGGTGGCGAGACCCTGAGGTGGCAACACATTTCAGATATGAGGGAGATGTTTTCTATTAACAATTCAGCGAAAACAAACCGAAAGGGCTTCGTCGGAGTTCTGCTGCATTCTTGCACACATGCACATTAATGATGTATTCGTGATCCGTGAGGGGACCCCCCCCCCCAAGCTTTCCCTCTCAGCACAGAGCCGTGGCGACATGCGAAACATGCACCGGCCGGTTCTGGCCTGCGGGACGCCACTCGTGTTGTCATTCGCCCAGGCAGGCAGAAGGAGCGACAACGTGATACAATTAGAGAGTGGGGGTTGAGCTGAGGATGACGGGACGACTGCAGTTGTGGAAAGACAGCCGCGGAGAAGGACAACGAAAGCAGATGGAATGACAGATGGAATGGCGATGGAGACCAAAGTAGGGACGACGACAGTGCGGCTGACACATTTGAAGATCATTAAGGGACGAACACGACATGCGGGTGAATGTTGTGTGTGGTCTTTGCATAGCACAGGTGCCCGGCATGCATATGTGCGCACGTGCGGGAAAATACAAAACTGCCAGAAATCAAAGCAACCACACAATCCAACATGGTGGGACAAACACCACCCCTCCTCCTCTACCATCACTCCCCTCCTGTAGCTCTCTTTCCCTCCCTCCCTCTGTACAGTACAAACAAAATGAAACCGCATTATTTCTAACTACATCAGATTTATATTGCCATTTCCCTCCAATTTCCCTTTTCCTTTGCAGCACCATCATTATCTCACTCTGCGTCTTCCAGCCTCCCTCATCTCACTTTTTCCCCTCTTAATTTCAGCCCATTTACCGTTCCACTTAACACGTATTCCACTACAGATTGCTGAATCAAACGTTCAAGAATATGACATATTTTAGCACACTTAAACACATATTATGGTTATGATATTAGGTTTGTATGTTTCTGTAAATATAAAGGCTCTGGAATAAGGACACGTGAATAATTTAGAGTGCAGCCCATGTGGAACAGAATGCATTAAATGTGTTCTGTTCCTCCACAGCCATTTCATTCCCTCCTCAACCCTGAACCTGCATCTGTTGCCTCCTTTTTTTTTTATATCCCTTGCCTCCGTCCGACTGTCTCTCCTCTCCCCTCACCTCCTCTTTTCTTCTTCTCTACCTCCCCTCATACATAGAGTTCAATTGTTTTATTGCTAGGCAAAGCTCAACTGGCAAAGACTGTCGGGTCTCAAAGGCTTTGAAAAATACATGACAGACAGACAGGGAAACAGAGCAAAGTTGAGGGAGGAGAAGGGAAGCGTAGGGGGAATTGACAAAGACGACAGCACACAATGCAGTGTAGTCAGATGGAATCAGTGCTTTAACTTCAGGAGAGACGCAAACAGACGATAGAGCGACACAAACAGGGGTGCAAAATTGGGGGGATTGCGGGAACGATACAAAGTAAGTAGGCACGATGATTGCAGGTCAAGTACGGATATGAAGATGTGGAAGTGAATGGATTAACGGGGAAAGGAAACAGCTGTATGAGAGAAGAGGTTTTGCAGTTTTGTGCACGTTGTCAAATTGGTGCACCCACTGGGATGGAGCAACTGGGAAGCTGGTGTAGAGAAAGGGCAAAGAGAGACAGCACAGATGAGATGCAAGAGAGTGCCTGAGCCAGGAATTATCAGGGGTTTTGAGCCAAAATGTCAGCTTCTCGATCTATTTTTAACAAGACGCCTGCACTTCTTTTCACTACTTAGTATGCAATGGAAACCCAAGGAAAGATGGGGGGTGAGGGAGACAAGGAGAAGGTGAATATTGACAACAAAATGACAATACAGAGCGATGCAATCCAGCACGAGAACAACACTATCTATGGCCACAAAGATTAAAGTTGAAACGATGCCTTTCAGACACAAGGTCCACAAAAACTTAACATATTTAAACCAGTTTGCTCTGGTCAGAATCAGCAAATGAGTTACCACTTTCATTGCATTCATTCTTTGATTGGTTTCTGCTTGGGGAAACTATTACAACAACTACAACATTGGGATACGTTCCTAGTCGTAGTTATGATTTGGGATACACAACAAGCAAACCTATGGTAGCAGAATGCACCTGCAAAGCTGCATATTGCACATTATGAGGGCATAGGCTAGCTTTTACCACGCGAACCTATCCCCCTCTGGGTCGAGATCAAATCCACAGATTACCTTGTAGTTGGTTCAGAAAGTAACCGTTCCACTGTTAATTTGTTTGTGACCAGACGGAAAACACTTCCTCAGAGGAATCTACATGTGGTGGTTTTGGTTTGCCAACTGAGTAGTGTTCTTCTCAAATCAATCCTACCAAGGCAGTCCAATTCATCTGGAATAAAGCCTGTAGTTCTGTGAACAAGCCTGAAAGTTATACTTCACAAAAATAGGGATTACTTTTAAAAAAGATTGACCTCATATAAGGATTCCTATATTACAATTCCACCAGTTGCATGGTCCATCACTAAAAATTCCAATATCTGCACAGATTATTACATTTCTGGATCTGCTATGGGATAGATATATAATTCAATAGTGACAAATGCAGGGGGGAATCTTGCTGTGTATGCAGATTTTGTTCAGCATTCATCTTCCTTGGTTTTTCCCTCTCTCCTTCACCCTCCTTAAACTTTGAAACTTCTCCATCTGCCCCTGCATTGCTCCCAACTCCTCAGGTACGCCTTCATCCCTCCTAATCCTCTCTCATCAAACTCCTGCCTTCCCCACGTCTCTGATCCACCGTTCATTGAGTTCCATCTGTCTGTTTGCCATTTGCCTCGACTTTACCTCCAGCTTACCCTTTCGCTGTCTCCCATCACTCCACCATCCTCTTCAGCTCCACCTCTTTCTCCCCCTCACTCCTGCCATGCTGCTTTACTGTAAATCAGTGAGACTGGTGCTAGGCCTTCTCTCATTCTCCTGGCAGTGCATACATCTCCTGGAGGAAAGGACTTCACTCCTCCTCTTAAAAACCCTTTCATCTACTTCTACCCCTCCTTTCTTTATTCCTTC
>OMOW01104735.1:0-10627 GCA_900312555.1 Lamprogrammus exutus | reverse complement strand
CAGTATGTATATATATATGTATATATGACTGACTGACTGACTGCATGCATGCAGTCAGTTCTAACATAGGAAATGGAATTCATGGCACCACCCAAACTCAGTGAAAAGCTAAGAAGCACTTATGACAGTCAGTGTGGTTCTCCATCAGGCGCTCCACCAGTCTGCTCCATGGCAGGATGGCCGTAAGAACGCCACTAATTGGTACTGCGCCGAGATAACGATGAAACATGAAAGAACATGAACATGACAGAGAAGGTGATGGGAGAGATGCTCTATGGTGAAAGCTAGAGATTTTGCTCAAACAGCAAGCATTTCAATAATTTCTGTGTAAAAGTACACAATTTCACATTTTCACACAGCACACAGTGTAACGTCTGCAGCATTCTGTCTGTTGTTGTGCTTTTGGTTGAGCAATTATTCTGAAAAAGAACAAAGAGGATTTTTTGGTGAATATTGGATGTCTTGTTTTGGAAAGAAACAGTCCTTAGACTGAACTCAACCTTGTACTATCCTGTCAATATAATAACTTAGAGCACATTAAAGCAGCACACTGATAAATAAATAAAGAATACAGCTGAATTGTATTTGCGCTCTCACATCAAAGTGAGTGAACAGTTATCAACCACAGTTAAGTCCAGCAAAGTCCGGAAAGTACAAGTTGTTCTTTGTAGATTTCTAGTTGAAAACGCACTTTTTTGCTGTATCTTATAGGAAAATGTATAACAGAATGGCATCAGCCGGTTGAGGCAGATGGCAATTGTTTCAATATCAATATCGCCCAAGGGTGTGGACTTGAGTCACATGACTTAGACTCAACTTGAAACAACCAGAAAAGACTTCAAACTTGACTCTGACTTTGACACCACTGACTTGTGACTTCACTCTGCCTTGAGCCTTTTGACTCGGAAAGACTTGATACATTTCCAATTATTTATAGTGTAATATTGGGTAAATTATAAATATTCTTTTTACTATTCATATCTGCGTGTATTATCTGTAAAGTAATACATGTAAATTCTAAAAACCCTCACATTGAACTGATAGATAGATTAAACAGAGCACTTTATGACTTTAGGACTTGAAATTCAAAGTGAAGGATTTATATGACTTGACTTGGTCTTAAAGTGGGACTTGAGTGCCACGGCGTGAGACTTACTTGTGACTTGCGAAATGACTTGGTCCCACCTTTGATATCAACTATTTGTTGAATTGAGGTCAAGTTGTCGCGGGAGAACGATAATTCAGTGATGTCATAAACGCTGTCAAACAGTTAGAGATTGTTTGGTGAAACTTAAAGGCCATTTGGATGTGTGTGTATGTATCTGTATGTCAAGAACAGAGGTCAGTAACAGCTGACTTTTCCTGACTTTGATTGCACAGCCAGCAGCAAAGCAATCAGCGGCAATCTGAGGGCCTGGGTTTCCTTTGTCTGTTCATGTCAAAGATGTAGATCCCCTCGGTGACCCACTGCATCACGGCTCGCATTGAATAAATCACTGTTTTTGACTGGGGAAGTAATTACTGCCACAATGGCAAACAATAGAAAGAGCATGGTGGTGCGTGTGTGTGTTCCTATCTGACGAGTAAAGGTTGCAAAAGGGCAAAAACATGAAACAGCTTTTTATGCGGCTGACTCATTTTCTTCGTCAGGGAAGAGACTGCAGATGAGATTAACTCCTTTTCCTTTGTCCCCTTTACTTGTCATATTTTCTTTCATGTCACAGTACATGTATGTACTCACACCACATATATTCACAATGGTACAGCAAGGCACACAGCAAGAGGCATGAAAATGACCTACATCTTTATCCTGACAGACAAATATCCTGCCATGAAGTTTTACAACGGGAACACAAATTCTTTCTGTACATGAAAACAGTTCAATAGTAAACAGCAATTCTTCATGAAATGATCCGTGCGTTCTTCTTTTGGAGGAATGACAAAGTTGATTGAAATTGCCTGCATGGATGTATGAAATGCAAAGTACAAGTTTACAGGGTGACATCTATTCAAACAGACTGTATTTGTCTGGTCTGTGTGAAAATTCAGCCCACATTGTAAACCTGTAACTTTGACCAAGTTTAAGTTTGGACTTGAATCACCCAGGAGCAAACAAGCAAAGCGATTTTTGGCAAGGACTTTTTCCATGCATTGCATAAAGTGACTATAATATAGCTGTTTATTCGACAGTTTTGTGTGTGATTGCAGTGTTTGTGTGTCTCGTTTGGAAGCTGATTTGAATGTTTGTCAGACGAGAACTTGGTTCATCAGTGGAATCTATGAAAATATATTTGTGTGCAGCGTAATATCTCAATCATGATTCATAAATGAGCATAATGTTCACATGTTGATGTCTTTGTGTATCACGATGACACTGGGTGGTGCTTCCTCCACTCTCCTCCCTCTGAGGGCCAGAGTCAGAACATTCTGGACGGAGCGAGACACTCGCAGGAGGAGCTGCTTCAGACCTGTCCTGTACTCTTTTCGGATCAGGCAGTAGAGGACAGGGTTGAGACAGCTGTTTGCGTGGGCTAAACACACACTCAGGGGGAAGGCAAAGGCCTGGGCGTTATAGAAGGCTTTGCTGAAGGGCACCAAGTCAAATTTGATCAGGATCCCCCACAGCGTCAGAGCCTGGTTGGGCAGCCAGCAGATGAAAAATGACAGAACGACAATGGTAACAGAGCGGGTCACTTTGGAGCGGCGGCGATGGCGGCCCTTCTCACACTCGGACCTCTCCGTGGTGCTACCACTCACTGCACTGCCAACGGCGCGCTGGCTCAGAATGAACTTCAGGAGGAGGAGGTAGCACACGCTGATCACCACCAAGGGAACCACAAATCCCAGGAGGACCTTCTGCATTTGATAGAGTCCAAGCAGGACTTGAGGATCCCAGTGGCCTGAATCGGAGTCGGAGAACCGCACTAAGCACAACTCGTCATCGGCAGAAACCTGCAAACACAGCAACAGCGGCATCAACGAATGTTCACAAGTTGCACATGTGAAATGATCAGGACTGAGATAGAATGAGGCTCAAGTGTAACACAGAGGATTTCGTCCTCACATGTTTCACAGCACAGAACTCATATTGTGTACGAAATCCTCTGTATTAAACTCCAACTCCACCAAAGAGTTTTCAGAGCCTTAGATTCTTTCAGGAAAGGGACAGACATGCTGATAAGACTGTAGCCTCCTCTCTGACGAATAAATTCTCATTTTTTGCAGCTGTTTCTTATTGCAGTGTCGAAGAGTCTTTTTGGGCCAGAGGGCATCTTGTCAACTGCAATACTGATCGTGGCCACTGCACCAAAATCGCCTTGCGTTAACGCAGCAACGCATTCCACTGTTGGTATGGGCCGAAGCACTGCGATTGGTCAGCCGAACCAGAGGATTGAATGTAGGCCATGCTGCAGCTTAAAAATAGTGAGGATTAATTATGGAAAGCTGAATTCCGGCCATTTCTGCTTGCTAGCCTGTGTGCCACTTCCATCTGTGCTTAAATAGGTTTTCACATTGACCTTTCTTTAAAGCTACAGTATGTTATTTTTGTTTTGTAGAATTAGCTGAAATCCTCATTCCACACTAATAAGAATCCATAAATTGAGCGCTCCGTGACAGATATCATTTTCCACTGATGGAATCTGCTTTGGAAAAAAAACCTTTAATCCCACAAAAATACCACCACTTACCACTAGGGGAATCGCTACCTCTATTGTCAATTGTGTCTCACGTTCTTGGGTGGTAGGAGTTGTGAAGGCAGAATTGGGGTGCGGCAGGTATGAAGAAGGAGGACGAGGGATTCGGTCTAATTTTCTCTGCAGTTCCACTCACTCCGCACTCTTACAGACTGCTGCTTTAATTCGTCTTTGTGAAAAGCTTAAACATGTTTCTGGGGGGGTTTCTGTCCATATTTTAAGATAAGTGTGTATCAACTACTGTATTGAAAGGCAATTGAACGCCTCATCATTTTAACCAAGCTAAAGTAACAATGACTTTGTTTTTCAGCCTAGACCACATTGCTACTATAGCGTGAGATATTTGTGGCTTCAGTCTATCTATTGAATTAAACAAACCTGGACTGTGGTGGAGTAGAAAGCATGAGGCAGCGTGGCCACCAGTGACACCATCCAAATGGCTAAACTGGCCCATTTGGCCCCAGCCGTGGTGATGCTGGGGCTCTTCATCTTCAGGGAGGTAACGAGGGTGTGGTAGCGCGTCACACTCATGGCAGTGAGGAAGAAGACGCTGGCGTACATGTTCAGGGTGGTGACGGAGCTGGCGATCTTGCACATGACCCGACCGAAGGGCCAGCGGAAATCCAGCACCGTGTCCACGGCCCAGAAAGGCAAGGTGAGGACAAACTGCAGGTCTGTCAGCGCCAGGGCCATCACGAAGCCGTCGATGGAGGAGTGGTGGCCCCGCCGGCGGGAGTGGAGCAGGAAGAGAGCCAGGAGGTTACCCACAAGCCCCAGCACACACACCACCAGGTAGACCAGGGCGATGAGCACTCGCACCTGTCAGACATCACAGCAACATGTTCATTACAGTCGGACACAGAGGGACAAATTGTACATGAATGTCCTCAGGATTCTTGACCAACAGAAGGTTTACTCAAGTACTGTGCAATTTTGAGATACTTGTACTTTATTTTTTCTTAAGTATTTCCATTCTGTGCATCTGTCTACTTTTACTCAACTACATTTCAGGGGGAAATGTACTTTTTACTTCACTTTTATTCAAATTGCAGTTACGAGTTACAAGATTAACTCTCAACATGATAAATTACTCATATATTCACTTTAATTTGGGGTTTGATGGTGGAGTGCCAGTAGGAAACCCACACACACGGGGAGAAGAGGCAAACTCCTCAAAGAAAGGAGCAGGGTGAGCATGGGCTTCGAACACAGCACCATCTCGCTGTGAGGCAACCGTGCTGATCACTGCCACCAGCATAAGATTACAGCTGATGTCGGATTAAAAACCGCTGTATCTCATCCTTGCTCAAAGGCACTATGACTTCAGACAAAAGGAGAAAGCAAAGGCTCGTTTAACTCTGCAATCTCTAATCTCTAATTTGGGGGATTTAAAAAAAATTGATATAATAAGATCTATATACATTTTAACGCAGGGATGATTTTTCACAATACATTGCACTTTATATACTTAACTAGATTCTAGTGCTTGCACTTATTTAGGCTACTTTTACTTATTTAACCTACTTTTACTTATTTAGGCAATGCTTTTACTTATGCAGAATTTTCAAATACTATATTTCAAAAATTATCAAATATTCATTAGTGCACACACGGGCAAGCGAAATGAATCTAAAATGACAGGAAAAACTTGCAAGCATTTTCTCGACGCATATGTTAAGACTGACGCAGAATTCTAGAAGTCTAGCTGAGCTTGATGTGTATCATGAAGGAAAAGAGACTTAAATGAGCGCACCGCCAGGTTGGCGCTGTCTCCGTGCAGGTCCAGCGTGGACTCTCTGGAGAGGATCTGAAGCCAGCAGTTTAGAGACAGGTTATAAGTTCCCGGGCTGGATGCGGCTCCTGTGGGGTGAACCAGGTTGGAGATGTCTCCTTCATCCTCCCCCCCGCACACACTCAGTCCCTGCAGGGCTCCGGGCGCACTGTTGTTGTTCTGCATAATCCCGCAGAGGTAAAGGCGCGTTACTTTAAAACAACTTCGGTCCGGTTTCCTCTTCCTAAAGCCTTAGGTGGCAGGTGTGGATGGAAAAACAGCCATCATGGCCACTGTGTTTAGTCTTCTTCAAAGATCAGAATCTGAGTTGCTGATTTGACTAAATTAAATGCATTTCTGCTCGATCTTAAAGTTTAAAAAAAAGCAAATACACCAGAGATAAGAGAGTAGAAAGTGATGGAGCGTCCAGCCTGAGTCTGACATGAAGCAGTGATGCTGACAGAATCCAGACTGAACGCTTTTTATACTCTGCTGCTGAGTGTGTCCTCTGCCGCTAGGTGGCGCTCTATCTAGACGCTCACGTCTTCAATTCAACCTAGAACACAAATACGTGTGAATCTTCAGTGCACACAAACCATTCAGAAATCAAAGTGCTGTTGTGTTTTTGTGATTATAAGTCCTCAGTATATACAGGTACATCGTGTGATATCTTAGATGGACGGACACAAACCATCCTCACTATCATATGAATTTGTCAGCTCTATAGATTGTAATAATTAAGATCCTTTTCATGGTACACAGTGCACACTAATCTGTCTCTGCTGTTATGTGCAAATATCACCATAAATATGTACACATTTGATGTGAAGGTAATTTATACAGGGTGATATTTTGAAAAAGGTTTTCTTTGCCTGTTTAGTTTGTTAATGCATATCTGATGTGCTGCATATCAGGGGAATAATAAATTAGATGCTTTCCAGCCCTTTTCAATCTTTGTGAAGGTGAGGAAGAGAGAGAATGTGTGAGAGGGCAAGATGTGACTTTCGATTTGCATTTTCTAATAGGTCATTGATGTAATTCACAGGCTGCACTGCCGTTACCAGATTTGTAGAGGAAGGAGGAGGAAGACAAATGTCAGCGAGGTAGAAATGCAGTTATTTTATGTCTCTTTCTGTCATTCTGTCTCATTTTTCATTCTGTGACCATCATCACCAGCTTCACACTTCATGCAGGCTCTGCTCTGAGAACACACACAACACGATGGGTGAGACATCATTCTACATGACTCTTATTTAGCAGTGCTTCATGGATACAAGCAGGCACAATGGACAAATCATCGCCCAGCCCCAGACTAATGTGACCATATTGTAAGAATTTGATATTAGGGGAAGTTAATATTACATTTTTTGTCATTTTTTGATTCTTACAATGGTCTTTTTGTCCATCAGGTTTCTAAGAACAGTCAAAACAATACTGGGTCATGCATTGCTAACTTAGATAACTGAGGCGCAGACTGTAATTCAGTTTAGACCTCAGTCATACTTGAATTCTGCTCTCAGAGATGAGTTTTACTTGCTGTCACATCAAGGATTTATATTTCAATTTCCACATCTTCGTACGAGCAATTAGAATGTAGATGTGAGAGTTTGATGGAAATACATGGCAGTCCACTGGGTCCACTGCAGTGACAATCTTTGCTTTGAAGTTAAAACATGTAATGTGTGCACTAATGTAGATTAATAAAAACAGTAAATTGACTGAGATTGTTTTGAATTTGAATTTTCAGTTGTAAGTTCTGCAATATTTTATCAAAACATTATGTTTACAAAATTCCTCTAATAAACTCAGCTTTAATGATAAGTCAGATTGAATGAAAGAACTGATTGATTGATTTGTCAGACTTGCTTTCTTGGTAACGGAGAAGAAATCATTGATGGAAACCAAACTGTTTGATGGTTCTCTGTGAATCAGCCACAGGAGGATTACTTCATGCTCCTCCTGCCATCTTACTCAATTAGCTTTGACCGTCTGCTTGACCTGTTAGGTTTATAGAGCTGATCATTGTTTAATCATCCAAATTATCAGATGTGTTGCATGTATGACAGCATGCCTTTCTTGTTTGACCTTTTTGTAGCTCTAAGCAGCTATTTTTAATTCACAGGTTTGATGGTTACAGATTATATTTGAGGTAATTGTGGCTGTTTTGCTTTTGTGCTCCCTGGCAGACATCTTCATGCACTGGTTAGGGAGTTTTGATGATGTTATGCTGTCTATCCTTGCTCTCCTTGGCTTTGTCTTATGTCTTCTAATGCTTGTTGTAACATTGGTCACCAAAAGTACAGAAACGCAGCATACAAGCTAAAGTGAGATTGTATATAAGTATTGGTCTTGTATGTGGATATTGAGTAACTGGTTTCAAAGCTCAGAGGAATCAGCTTATTTGGTCTCCATGGTACTATATGTTTACTTGCTGAGCTTCAATATGCAACCAAAATAAAGCAAGAGTAGTCAATCATATTATTTTGGGCATGTGAGGAAATGCAGTGGACATAATTTGCGTTACTATAATGTGTGCAGCTTTGTATATGATCGTCAATTGGGTCTGTAAGTGTAAATGACCCTGAGGTTGTTGCTCCCGACACCTGTCAATCATCAGCTCTGTGTATGCGGAAGTTGTGATCTTAGAGACAGTTTATGTTTCGCAGCAAAACACTCTTAACGTCACGTAAGTCAGCATTATATGTTGTAGTATTGTTTCTTAACACTGCATGGTTCCGTGTTTATGTTCTGAATGCGGTATATGAGCCTTTTCCTTGTGTTGTGTGTGTATGTGAGGCAGGCGGCGCTGAGTCTGTGCACCTTTTGAAATATTTCTCCCTTGGTAAGCAGAGAGAGGTATGTAAATGTTTGCTTTTTATACTGCAAATTATACTGAGCAGTGTTCTTTAAAATTGTAAAGTTGTAATGTTGATTCTGTGATGTCTTAAATGCTTTTGAGCAGCACTCATGTACTCATCAGTGTGTGTTTTATACTGGGTTGATATTTTCATTGTGATACGTTATTTGATTTTTGGCTTGTATTTCTCATTTTTTTATAGTTTTCATGGTGCTTGAAGATGCTTTATGAGGATGAAGGATGCCTAGAAGGATGGTAGAGACTCTCTGCTGTGGTTATTGATGCTACAGTCCAGTGCTCACAGTTCTCCACTGCTGCAAACCAGAGTAACTAAGCACAGCTACAAACACTAACAAACATCATCAAAGCTTCTTCTTCCCACTGGCAGACATCCAGCGTTGCTGTTGGTTCTCTCTGGGCTTTGGGACCATCTTCCTCTCTCATCATATTTGCTCACAGGCTGCTTGTAATTGTTTCACCATTTGCGTGTCACTGCATGCAAAACAGACAATTATCATCAACCAATCAGATATCAGAGATAATATTTACATGCTGTACATACTTGACATTTAGGCAAGGCAAGATGTAAAACAAATATGGTTTCAATTATTAATTGGTGATTTTTTGGGGCTTTGATTCAACTGTCATTTTCTGCTGGTTGCTCCTGTCTAGTTCCTGTGCAGGATAAAGGAGAGAATGAAAGACACAAAATACACAAAGCAGTATTACTTGTTAATAGCATTTTATTGCCACCTGAAACAATCAGACCTGTGTCCACTTTTCTTGAGGCAAGCATCATCTTTGCCTACTCTGTCGAGAGCTTATTAACACCCTGTGCACAGACATCCAATCTCATGCAGCCTCATCAGGCCAGATGTGTTTAATCAAGCATATAATGAACTCTGCTGAGGTCTTCATTCTGTAGCTGTTTGTCTATTGATGAATCTAACATAACGTGTGCCTGAAGAGAATAGACAGAGAGAATCCCCGAGCACACTGAATACCTCGCCAGTTCATTCCACGTTGAGCTTAACGCCTTCTGTCCCGCTGCGCTGTGTGAAGTCCACTCAACACAGTTGGAGGTAATAAAGTCTAATTTATTCTCAGCTCTGTTTATTAGTCTGGTTTCATAGACAGTCGGCAACAAATGCAAATCGGACGGTTTTCAGTTTTTCTTTGACATTCCACAAATATTGAGATGGATGAAAACACAGAAACAGTTGGAGTTTGACTCTGAAAGTCTCTAATGCAGGGAGAAGTAACAGGATAACACACCCAAACTTTACTTGCGGTTCACACTCAACCAAAATCCCAGTTACACTCACAGTGCAACAATAACGTATAGTTACCTTGAAATGAGAGAGTATGAAAGGAAAACTTAAATGTTTTCCATTCTGTAGTAATTTATAAAACATTGTAAACAACAATGAAATTATATCTATTGTAGTTGTAATTTTATTCTAATATTAAATACAATGATGTATCTCAGCAGGTATCTAGCCTAGTTGCACAACATAAAAGAGAAGAATAAATGTATTATTAAGTTATCAAGGATCACTTCACTCTGAGCTCTATGACAGACGTACAGGGAGTTACTCACATTCAGGGCCTTGGCAGACCAAGGAGCTTGATCAGATTTATTTTCTATTCTGTCTCTCCAATAAAGTGATTTAAATTCCTCCTCCTCCGAACATCTCCCATTGCCCCAATGAATAATACACAGCAGCACAGAAAACACACCCAGTTAGTAACTCTACGTTTCCTTAAGGGTCAGGGGTCGATCAAATTAGTCTCCGACAAAGCTCCACACAAGCCGTGATCTTATTGGAAATCCAACTAGACAATGTTAGTGATATATATTTTAAGGGTAAACAATTCATGCAATATGTCTAATGTCCTCTAAATATAAAGTATCCAGACAGTAAAAAATGTAACCAGTAACTCACTCTATAGGTGCCTCTTGCTGAATGAAGGTTCTTCATTAATAATTAATAATATCATTAATAATATATCCTTATAGAGCTGACAGTTCTTTGGGAGGACCGTATGGATGAGGCAAAAGAGCAGAAGCAGTACCAGGAGCTGGTGGATCAGTGCCGGAGGAGAGGCTGGAGGGCTCGCTGTGAGCCGATTGAAGTGGGGTGTAGAGGTTTTGCTGGCCGCTCACTGTGCAAGGTATACACTCTACTTGGCATCACTGGGGCTGCAAAAAGGAAAGCCATCAAGTCCACCATGGAGGCTGCAGAGAGGGCCTCCAGATGGCTTTGGATCAGGAGGGGCGATCCGTGGGCCAATGCTGCTGGG
>OMOW01104733.1:0-10032 GCA_900312555.1 Lamprogrammus exutus | reverse complement strand
CACCTGCTCTGCGTCTTGCCTTTGCACAGTGCCGATCCCCCCCCGGCTTCCGTCTCAAAGACGATGGGAAGACGTGCGTCGACATAGACGAGTGCACAACCACCTATCCCTGCACTCAGCGTTGCATCAACACGCACGGTAGCTTCCACTGTTTGTGTGTGGAGGGTTTCCAGCTCAGCCCTGAAAACCCTACGATATGCAAATCCACCTCTGGTAAGAAACATGACAGCTTCAATAGGAGGGCTTACTTGTGTTTAAAGCAAATCCACTCATATGTAATGTCTGGTGTCACTTAGACGAGGAACCCTTCCTCATCTTTGCCAACCGATACTACCTGAGGAAGCTTAACTTGGACGGCACCAACTACACTCTGCTCAAACAGGTGAGATTTGAGGACACAGTTAGGCTTGTTAACGTACATGTGTAATCCATTTTGCATTTAAGGGTTTTTTTGACTGAAAATGCTGTGATCTGACAGGGCTTGAACAACGCTGTGGCTTTGGACTTTGACTACCGCCAGCAGATGATCTATTGGACAGACGTGACCACCCAGGGCAGCATGATCAGACGCATGCACATCAACGGTAGCGATGTTCAGGTCCGTTTGGCAGCAACAGAGAGGACAGAAATGTACTAGTGATAACAAGATGTCAATGAAAAATAATACGGTGACAAAGCTTTCAGCAAGTGTTTGATCTTTTGTTAGGTCCTTCATCGCACATCACTCAGCAATCCAGACGGTCTCGCCGTCGACTGGGTGGGAGGAAACCTGTACTGGTGCGATAAGGGACGGGACACCATCGAGGTATCGAAGCTGAATGGAGCATACCGGACAGTCCTGGTCAACAGTGGCCTGAGGGAGCCGCGAGCTGTGGCTGTGGATGTTCGCTATGGGTGAGAATAATGTGACACGATGAGGTTTTGAGCTGTAAAACTGACTGGTGCAAATAGCTCCGGCTGGATATTGTTCAAAATGTTTGATGTCAGTACTCAAATGTCTTAAACTTACATTTCATATATTTCTTTAAAACTGAAAAGGGGAATTTTTAAGAGTTATTACTCAGGTGATGAAACTAGATATCAAACGACATTTTTTTGATCTTCATTAATATTGAAGCGTTTTGGTCAGTGCCAAAAAAACGAAACCATACCTAAAGCACACATTTGAAAGATTGACTTTGTTCCCTCAGTCTAATGAAGGTCTGATTTGTCATGAACAATAAAGCTAATGCAGCACATCCCTGACAGGTACTTGTACTGGTCAGACTGGGGTGACAACCCTCACATAGGCAGGATCGGGATGGATGGCAACAACAGGAGCGTCATCGTGGAGGACAAGATCACCTGGCCCAATGGCCTGACGCTGGACTTTGTCAATGACCGCATCTACTGGGCTGATGCCAGGGAGGATTACATCGCATTTGCCAGCCTGGACGGAACAAACAGGCACATAGGTAACACACAAACACATCGAAGTGTGTGCGTGTCCACTTTGCAGTTATTGTTCTTAACTCGTCTGTCTTGTCTTATTTTTTCGCCTACACCTCTGCAGTTCTGACTCAGGACATCCCCCATATCTTTGCGATGACTCTGTTTGAGGAGTACATCTACTGGACAGATTGGGAAACAAAGTCCATCAACAGAGCTCATAAGACCCTGGGAGTCAACAAGACCATGCTGATCAGTACCTTACACAGGCCGATGGACGTTCATATCTACCACCCCTACCGCCAGCCTGAGGGTATGACCGACTCCCCTGTCACTCACTGCTACATGTGTCATTTCATCTGTGTCCTCGTGCCTTCCTGATCTCCTCTCCGCCTGTGTCCTTTCCATTATTTTCAGTGGCCGGCCACCCGTGCCAGGTCGACAACGGAGGATGCAGTAATCTGTGTCTGCTTTCACCTGGTGGCGGATACAAGTGTGCCTGTCCCACTAACTTTTACCTTGCAGCTGATGGCAAACAGTGCTTATCAAACTGCACTGCAAGTCAGGTGAGCCAGCTCAGCCTTTTGCCTTTATTTTACAGATCATATAAAACAAGATGAATAAGAATAATAAGCCATTGTCTTGCTTTTTCTGTCCCGTCAGTTTGTGTGCAAAAATGACAAGTGCATTCCATTCTGGTGGAAGTGCGACACTGAAGATGACTGTGGGGACCGGTCAGATGAGCCTGCAGACTGCCGTAAGTGAAGCCTGACTGTAATCTTCATCATTTATTACTCGTTATAATGTTTTGTTCAGTTTTTTTTTCTGGCTGGTAATGTGTGTTTTGTTGTTATAGCTGAGTTTAAGTGCAGGCCAGGCCAGTTCCAGTGTGGCACAGGCATCTGTACCAACCCAGCCTACATATGTGATGGAGACAATGACTGTCAAGACAACTCTGATGAGGCCAATTGCGGTACAGGCACCCACACATGTTTATATTATGTACATTCTTCTTAGTTTTCCCTATATTAACCTTTGTTGTGTTTCTGTATCCAGATATCCATGTGTGCCTGCCAAGTCAGTTTAAATGTACCCACCCCAGTCGCTGCATACCTGGCATCTTCCGTTGCAATGGACAGGACAACTGTGGAGAGGGAGAAGATGAGAAAGACTGTCGTGAGTCTTATTGCCATGTTCTTCTAGTTCCCTGGCCTTGATGAGGATGGTGATGTTGGTGAAATTCTCTCCAAACAATCTTAGTCCAATGTTACCTTTCTTCTAGTTTCACCCATCGCCCCAAGTAGTCAGCAGTGTACACAAGAAAAGATCGAATTGCCATGGAACGTGCATTGGATATTAATAATTCCCATAGGATGAGCGTGTTAATTTGACTGATTCCTAACTCCATACTTAACATTAATATTATTAATACTAAAAGTATGTTTTAATGTAATTAGCCAATAATGTCACTCTTACACTTACACATTATCCAACATCTTGTGCACAATTTGCACTTGTGCACAAGATGTTGGATAATGTAATAGGCTGATTATCATGATGTTTGCTGAGCAAACCAGAGGAAGAACTCTGGGGAATTGGCTGATTCTGTTAACTCTGCTGTAATGCAATCCTGAGGTCAAAATTTACATTTTAGTCCCACAAGCTGCAGTCCTCTAAGAATAGCATAATCCTCAATATAGTGTTGGCTCGCTGTTTCAAATCTTTGGAGTGTAGTGAAGATTGCAGCCTCATAGGGCCTCTAGTGGGACTTTCAGATGTTTTTCTTTAGTCATCACTGAGTTTACATAAACATGTCATTAGGCAGCCATTTCTCTTTATTTACAGTGTGTTATGCAGTTGAGATGTGGTGTAACGTCTCTGTCTCCTTTGCAGCGGAGGTGACTTGTGCTCCCAACCAGTTCCAGTGTGCTATCACCAAGCGCTGTATCCCACGGGTGTGGGTGTGTGACAGGGACAATGACTGTGTGGATGGATCTGATGAACCTGGCAACTGCAGTAAGCACCCAGCTTCCTACGACAGTGCCAAACAACACATACACACTATGTTCATGGCTATCAAGGTATAAATAGGTATAGGAATATAACTGCACTGTGACAGCCGAGTGGACTATAGGATAATGGGTGGGTTGGCATTAAGAGTTCAATAGGGTTATTGTGTTTGGTATGAAAGGCCTGTTATAGACATTCTAAGTTGGTGTTGCAGCTCTGTGACGTCTTCCTGAGGGCAGTTTCATAAATTCATTAAAAAGCGTGTGTGCAGGGTCAGACACAATTTTTGGGGGCTTTTTGTTTCGTCTGATCTGTATATGACTCAGTTCTCTGTTATTTACTGGCAATATTGGTAATCCTGGGCAATCTATTTCTGTTCTTCGTCTGCATGTTTCCATACCATGTAGACATATTAAATGTTAAAACTCTCTCAATGAGGTCTCTAAAATGTCCTTACTGACATCATATGCACACAGTTTCCTTATCAAACACAGGTGTTGCATTGCTTTCTTAAAATTGTATATTCAATGTTCTCTGTCAAACCTAAAGTGCAAACAATCAAAAAAGGTTCTAGGTATTTAAACTCCTCCACCACTTCAACAGGCTGATCCTTAATTAGGACGGGTGAAAGGGAATGGCAGACATGATCAGCGCCATAGTCTTGCTTTCATTTATGAACAGAGCGCCATCCTCGTGTCCCCCGCCATACATCTAATCGTTTAAACCCTTTGTGCTTACAGCCCAGCTGATGTGTGGTGCGGGTGAGTTCCGCTGCAAGGACTCAGGTCGCTGCATCCCGGCACGATGGAAGTGCGACGGAGAGGACGACTGCGGAGACGCCTCCGATGAACCCAAGGAGGAGTGTGGTAAGGAAACGGTGGCAAGGGAAGAGTGACGTGAAAAGTAGAAAGTAGACAATAGAAGCATGTACACGTGTGTGCTTGCTGTTTCTGTTTGATGGTCAGACGAGCGGACGTGCGAGCCGTACCAGTTCCGCTGCAAGAACAACCGCTGTGTGCCTGGCCGCTGGCAATGCGACTATGACAATGACTGCGGGGACAACTCGGATGAGGACAAATGTGGTATGTTCCCCGTTTGCTGTCTTAATTTGGCATAACTCCCCTGAATTTGAGGGAGGGACACAGCTTGCTCACACAGCCACATCCACTGGTATGAAAACAGTGATTTATGATGTTAAATGTAAACACACACTCTTCAGATGCAACAGTTTGCGTAGCGGTAATAATTCTCCCTTCCGGTGTGTCGATTTGTCTGTTATCTGTACTCAACTGTGCACGCATTGGTTGAGACCTAAGTTTCTTTTGCATTGATCAGTTCTGTGTCCATTTGCACATCTCACATCATCTCATGTCTGTTTTGCATTTCACACTGGCCTGTCGGTGTGAACCAGAGGTAGGTGTTTTCACAGTTGCAACTCAACCATCCACAACCCAATCCTCAGTGTGCCCCCCCCGCCCCCTCAGCTTGTTTTGTCTTCAGTGAGCCCTTCCCTTTCTTTTTAACCCCACTAGTTTATCCAGATCCTCCATATGTAAGTTGAACACCCCTCACTTCTGTGCCCCATAAGTCAATCCTGTGATATGAGTTATCAGCCTTATTTTGTTTTCGTAGATCTTGCTCTGTACAGAGTCTTTTTGCAATCTGCTCTGCTCCCACCTCTCTCTGCCGTTTTAATTTCCAAAGCCTCTCCCTGCTCCTCACCTCGACGCTGCTCTCTGTTTTTCCTTGACTTTCCTCTCTCTCCTCCTTCTAACCTTTTCTTGCCTCTGTCCTCAGTGCCTCGTCAGTGCTCAGAGAGCGAGTTTGCCTGTACAAACGGCCGATGCATCGCCGGGCGCTGGAAGTGCGACGGGGACCACGATTGCGCTGACGGTTCAGATGAGGTGACGTCTAATTCTCTTTTCTTGATTGACTTTTGCAATTTGCCACGCCAGTTGTACTAATGGACGGAATTGTTTTGTTGTAGAATGGCTGTGATGTGAAGTGTGACAGTGACCAATTCCAGTGCAAAAATGGTCATTGCATCCCGATTCGCTGGCGCTGTGACGCTGACGCTGATTGTATGGATGGCAGTGATGAGGAGAAATGCGATAGTGGTGGTAAGAAATGCACACTAATTCTACACAAACTACTTAAATAACCTTGATAACTTTGACTTGAATACTGTACATGTAAAAAGATCAATCAAATCTATCAGAATCTGCCGCTTTTTCTGACACATTCATTTTGAATCATGTTGCTGAAGATGTACAGTTGCTGACAAAATGTTCCGATCATTCATTCATCTCTCCTTTCCTCTCCCCTCTTCCTCTCAGTGGGTAGACACTGTCCACTAGATGAGTTCCAGTGTAACAACACTCTCTGTAAACCCCTGGGCTGGAAGTGTGACGGCGAGGACGATTGTGGGGACAACTCCGATGAGAACCCAGAAGAGTGTGGTGAGAAAACGCCGCGTCTAGTTTTAGTGACAGTACGCCTGAAGATCTCTTTCCACCCTGCTTGTGTGCATCTTTCTTTCTTAACATCTCTCTCTCTCTATCCGCCCCCCCAGCTAAATTCCAGTGCCCACCCACAAGGCAATTCCGCTGTCATAATGACCGTGTGTGTCTGCCAATATCTAAACGCTGTGATGGTGTCAACAACTGTGGGGACAACAGCGATGAAATCAACTGCGGTAACTTTATTTATTTTTGTTTAATATTTAAATTATTTTTAAAAATGTTGATGAGGTAACTGTAGGTAACAATAACAAGCTGAAACTAGAAGGCAACTCAGAGAGCGTAATCCCCCAAGTACGACGTCTCTCGCTAATGACAAATGCTGACAAACCAAGAAACTTTTGGTTCTACCATGTCCTGTTCCAAAGTTACTGACAAAGTTTAACTGTTGTTGATATAGCGCCACCATCAGGTAGATTGATGTTTTTCGTTTTTTTGCGTAATTAGTGAGCGCACATGTCCACCAAGTTTGGTTACAGTGGAATAATTCATTCATGAGTTACAGCACTTTTTGATGAATGAGCCACGCCCACTCAACTTTGGCAGCCAATTGTAGCAAAACGGTTATGAAGATAAAAAAACAAAGGTAAAACTTTTGACTGGCTTGGTCCAGACATGCTACATTTTAACTTTTTGACATTTGACCAAAACAATATAGGAGGACAACTTTGAAGTTTGATTCTATTACTTACGATTCAAAAGTTGTAGGCCAAAAAGTGATAATTACAGCACCACCATCTGGTCGACCGGTACCAAAATCTAATGGCTTCTTCCCTGGATTGTGCCCAACCTGCCCACCAAGTTTCATTGAAATCTGTCAACAATTTTTTGAGACATCCTGCTAACAGTGAGACAGACAGACATGACCGAGAACATAACCTCATTGGCAGAGCTGAAAATGTATTTAAATCTCAGTATGGCTTTTACATACTGTATGATAACAAAGTTAATGACCTCTCTGTTACTCCTGTATTTCTTGAAGGTGCGCCTCCTTCCTCAACATGTCAGAAAGACGAGTTCCAGTGCTCCAATGGCCGCTGCATCAACTCCGTCCTGCGCTGCAACTACTTCAACGACTGCGAGGACTACGGCTCAGATGAAATCAGCTGCAATAAGAAAGGTGCGTTTGTGTCACCACATATATTTGTCACATTGACAGTTTCACACCTACGCGCTTTCCACACGCTTACTCGCTGCCTATTTTCACCCAGACACGGTGCTGAACGACTGCCGCAGTAACAGGACCGTGTGTGGAGACGGGGACGAAGCTCACTGCGTGGTGAACAGCACCGACTCCTTCTGCTCCTGCAAACCAGGCTTCCAGAATAAGGGACAGAACAGATGCGAAGGTGCGGACTCCTTACAGCTGCTAACTAGTCTTACGATTCACGACTGTGTGTAACATGCATCTTGTGGTTGACAGATACAAACGAGTGTAAGCAGTTTGGCGTGTGCTCCCACATTTGCAACAACACGAAGGGTTCCTACAAGTGCAGCTGCCACAAGTACTTCACCAGAATCAATGATACCTGCAAGGCTGATGGTGAGTACTTCTAAAATAACTCATATTTCTTCTTCTTCCTTTCCAAACTTACATGTATCTATTAATATACAATATGAACTGATACATTTGTTATATTGTGTTTTCGTGACATAGTGGTAAGATGTTTTTTATATTTTAGTAGTAGTAGTAGTAGTAGTAATTTCTTGCTGACAGGCAGTATTTGTATAGAGGTTTGGCTGTGGATATAGTTTTGTCGCCTGTCTTGCTACTTACTCCAAAATAGCCAAATATGTCCAACCTTACTACCGTATTCCACCACATATCTGTTCTGCGTGTTACGTTTGCCCTTTTTCACGATCTGACATTCCTCCCTGTGCACTCCCAGCTCTGAGACAGGTGCTCTACATCGCCGACGACAACGAGATCCGCAGCCTGGACCCCGGCATGCCAAACTGGCGGTACGAGCAGGTCTTCCAAGGAGACGCAAATGTGCGCATTGATGCCATGGACCTGCATGTGAAGACCAACCGCATCTACTGGACTAACTGGCACACGGGACGCATTTCTTCCTATGAATTCCCATTCCCCTCCTCACTTAATAACAACCGAAACCGCCGCCAGAGTGACTCTAGGGTGATGAACCTGGAGGTATGTATGTGCGTATATACATACACGTGTATGTGTGTGTAAAAGATATACAAGACAGGTGAAGCATGTGTTTGTCCTACATTAGTGTTTTAACTGAGTTTCTTTGTTCAGATCCCTGATCTGAAGATGCCCCGTGGCATTGCAGTAGACTGGGTGGCAGGGAATTTGTACTGGACTGACTCTGGTAGAGACGTCATCGAGGTGGCCCAGCTAAGCGGAGGACGCCACCGCAAAACCCTCATCTCTGGCATGATTGACGAGCCTTATGCCATTGTAGTCGACCCCCAAAGAGGGTGAGCTGGGGTGCAGTAAATATGGAAAAGGAAACTGTAGTATTCTGTATTGTTCTGTAGTATTCAAGTATTCAAGATTCTATCTGGCATTTTGGTCAGAAATGAGTTGAGCACATGAACTTAGAAGCTTATAATACTACGGTCATGAAATACTGCATCTGGGAAAATGACAGAAATACTTAAGATTTAATTATGATAAATATGGAAATAAGTTTTGCTTTTACATTTTACTTATTTCAATAGGAAAATGTACTGGGCAGACTGGGGGAACCATCCCAAGATTGAAACAGCGGCCATGGACGGAACCATGAGAGAGACCTTAGTAGAAGAAAACATCCAGTGGCCAACTGGTGAAACAGACATATACACTCTTCTCCAAAAATCCCCTGTTTCAATCCTGTATAGTGTTTAGATGCCCTTACTTTGGCTGAATACTGCTCTCTGTCTATAGGTCTGGCGGTAGACTACTTCAATGAGCGTCTGTACTGGGCCGATGCTAAACTCTCCTTGATCGGCAGTGTGAGGCTGAATGGCAGTGATGCAGTGGTGGCTGTAAACAGTATTAAGAACAGTTGAGTGGCACAAACTCACTTTGTAATGGTTTATGTCAAGCCGACTCGGTCGTATCCAGTCTTTGACATACATTTTTCTGCGTCTCTTCGCAGAGATCCACCATCCGTTCAGCATTGACGTCTTTGAGGACTACATCTATGGTGTCACCTACATCAACAACTATGTCTTCCGAGTGAATAAGTTCGGCAAAGGCCCCATTGAGAACTTGACCACAGGAATGAACCACGCCACAGACATCGTTTTGTACCACCGATACAAGCAGCCCGAGAGTGAGTATGACAGACAAAACTTGTTAATAAGCTTTAAAACTAAACTAAATGTGAGCCATAAAAACCCAGCTGAAATTAACAATTGAAATAACAAAACTAAAATTTAGAGAAGTCGGAACACAAAGGCCAAAACATTTACATTTTCTTATTTCACAATTTTTTTATTTTGTTGTTTTTTCGTAATGTACGGTGTTATTCAGGAAAAGGCTACAGAGAATGGATTTTCTCTGTAAAAAAACAAAACAATTAAGATTATGCTGTATCGATAAAGATGATTTGATACAGTTTTTATTGCAGGGTGTCAAGAAAAAAGATTTACGTTTTGAATGTATTTTTATGGCTATGCATTAGGGTTTTCAGTGTTTATTACATCTTAACCACTATTCATAACTTTTGTGCTGTTTTTTCTGACCAAAAACTAACTCAAATAAAAGCTAAATGATGGATTTTTCAAACTATTAACAGCACTTCCAGTAGCAGAGGTGGAGATGAGCGATTTGTCATACATCTAAGTTGTTCTCTCTCTCTCTCTCTCGTTCTTTTTGTCAGTGACTAATCCGTGTGACAGGAAGAAATGTGAATGGCTGTGTCTGCTCAGCCCCAGTGGACCAGTGTGTACTTGTCCCAACGGACGCATACTGGACAACGGCACATGTGTGGAGTTGCCCACCCCCACGCTTTCTCCTATCTGTGAGTATACAGACCCCCCACCCCACACACACACAGAAAGACCAACATATTGACATATAAATGTTCTGTGAATCACTATCCTCCTACTGCAGCTCCCC
>OMOW01104729.1:0-14208 GCA_900312555.1 Lamprogrammus exutus | reverse complement strand
TCAGGGTCTTTGTGGGCTTAGATAGTGGGAGAGTGGATCAAGGCCAAAACGCAGTTAGGCTATCTATTTCTGCGTGGCAATTGTGATGGGGTGCTGATGAAAACCAAATGTTCTCTGGCCACTGGGTCTAATTAAACACACACAAGGACCAGTTCATTGTAGCTTTTAGGACATTGAACTGTTACGAGAAGGGTCACAAAGGAATTGGGTTCGCCCTTTTCCCAGCCTCTGTTTATCTATTTATGTATTGCACAACTTCGGGGAAATTTATTCCTCTGCCTGAGCACTGTCACAGCATATTTTGTGCTGTTCGACATCAAAGTGCCGCGTGAGAGGAAATGGCAAAGACCACCTCATGGACACAAAGCACAACAGCATGTAGCAGCATATTAGGGCTGCCTTTGATGTTTTGGTTACTAATAATGTCCTTGGAGAGCTGAATTTGATATGCATTCTGCATGGAGTCCATTACGACAATACAGGTTCATTAAGGGGGATCTAAATGTTTCCATATATCCTACATCCTTCCTACAGTGGTGTGAACTGTTGGCAATGTATTCAAGGTTGGTTACTATCCTCTGTGCTTTGTTTGTTTTACATGGTGCATTTCTCTGTTGTTGCAGCCCTGTCCTGAAGGCAGGGTGTTCCTCCGGTCCTTAGAATGTCTTAATATGTCTCGTAAAATATAAAGACTTGAATTTTTTTACATGTCTTAACTTTTAATTAAGGTATTTTAAATTTTATCACATTTATTTAGCCTTTTCTTTTCTTTTTATTTCTTAGAATTTGCTTAAACAGCAAAGTCTAAAGTTGTGACACCCTAAAAAACCCAAAGCCAACCAAAGTCTTATATGTGAACCTAAGCTAATGTATTATTATATATTTCATATAAGTATGTCCAAAGAGTAACAGCAGTATTAACAAAACTCAGTGCAAAAAACACACAATGATTAAATTAATGTCACCATGCAGACAACTGCCTTTCTGTCACCCCTATGTTAATAGAGTAATGTAGTTATAAACTTACCATGTTCCTACCTAATACATACCTTTGTGCTGAAGCAAATACTTACATACATTTCTTACCTTGATGCTTACCTGTAGTACTTAACTAATTATTTTGTAAATTGGCTTGGATTATGTATACACACCAATTGAATTGTCTCTTTTTTATGTCAGATGTATTGTCACAGAATGATAAAGGTTATCATTACTAAACTATACAATGCTCCAAAAGTAATGAGTCTTGATGTTAAAGAACCCTGTCACTAATGTAAATCAAATTTTCAGCATCCCTGTGTGGATAAGCCCATTGACCAGATCACTTCCCAGGAGGAAGAAGTGAAGACAAAACCAGCTGTGTATTGCCATTCTAGCAGGAAGGACTACTACGGGAGCCTGAGTGACACATGCAGGGACAGTGACAGTAGTAACACACCCATGGATAGTTTAAAGGTAAACAATGTGTTGACTTTTTAATCATGTTTTCTGTTGATATCCTCTTTTTCCTTCTTTTTTCCCTCCTTTTTTAAAATTATAACCTAAAGTAATGGGCGCTCTCTCTCTCTCTGTGTTCACTTAATCAGCAACCTGAGAGTGAGGAGCCCCCCCAGGCAAGATACCCACAACCTCCTGGTTCATCTCAGGTCCCTCCTATCCGACCAGAGACAAGCACTATTGCTACATTACAGCAGGTTCAAATAGCAACATCTGGTGAGAGGAGTATTTTTTATTTCTTATTTTAAGAAGTCATTTACAAAAGCAAAACAACTTAAGGATAAAAATGTGTGTTCGATTAAATTGAAATTCAGAGTGACAGACGAATGATTTGTTTTGCAGTCATTAAAGGTTTCATTCAGCCCAAGCGCACTAGGGAGATAAACGTCCCTACCAATGACACAATGTTGCCTGATGCAAACCTTCTTGGTGACATGAATTCCATTAAGTCTTTGAAAAAGTCGACACTATCAGGAGTCTTTACTGGACAAGCTGTAAGTACAATAAGCTTAACTTTCTTCTTTTTTTTCATCCACCTTATATGCTGATAACTTGCATGTCGTTTACCTGTGCCCTTTGCAGAATAAGATGGTGGTTCTGCCCACTGAGGAGGCCAACCTGTCAGACATTGACTACCTGGTGCCCACTCATGATGAAAGAGGCCAACCCATTGCTGAGTGGAAGAGACAAGTCATGGTGAGACAGCTTCAGGCCAGGCTGCTGGATGAGGAGAATCAGAGGAGAAAGGTGATGTCTACATTATTTCTTAAAATGAAGATTCACTTTTATACATGCAGATCAGTTTTGCTAATCTACATTTTGTGAGAATAGAGCTAGCACAGTTTTATGAAAAGAATCACAGAATGCACTATGTAATCTGAAAGTATCCTTACAAAGTCAGACTAAATCATCAAAAGAAATGTGAAGAATATTAATAAAGATATATGATCAAAGTGATTTTGATGTTTGTTGGTGGATTGTTGGTGCTACATGGGATAGTTTTAGTGCCTGAGAAACTGCTAATCTCTGGAATTTTACGCAAAGTTTCTTTAGAGTTTATAGTGAATGGTGAGAAAAAAAAAGAAAAAAAAATTGAGTGGCAGTTTTGCAGTTGAAATTGCTTTGTTAATGCGAGTGGTCAGAGGAGAAAGACCAGGTTCATGCTGGCAAGAAGGCAGCAGTTACTCAAATAACCACATGCTACACAGGAGTGTGCAGAAAGGAAAAGTGGTACTAAAAGCACGACATGCCAAAGGTTCCAGGTTCCATTCCTACAATTAGAAACGATATGCTACAGTGGGCACAGGCTTACCAAAACTGGACAGTCAGACTTTGGTGTAAATATTATGAATCAATGGTTCTATTCTGTGTTGTGTCAGTGGCCCAGGTTTGATTGGTGTTTCCTTGGCACACATTAAGCCCCTTAAAAACACTTGAGCATCTTTTGATTGCCACAGCCCCCCTTTTTTCCCGTCATCTTACTGTGGTATGGGAGCTTGTGTACACCAAAGACCTCTTAAGACCTACTACGATGGGATATTCAAGGAAGGTTCAAGCAAACCGGGCAGGACAAAGATCAGGTGGTCAGATAGAGCTCATGGAGATAAGAACTGCAGATAAGAAATGGAACAGCTTTTTGGATCACCCACTCAGCTGTATTATACGCGATTACAGAAACTGAAAACGTGGATACTCACCCTCAGAAAAACCTGAGCTTAATACACTGCTTTGTAAAGGGAAAGGTGAGAGAACAAGGCTGGAGAAGTCTGTTACAGTTAAAGTCAAGATTGAGGATCAGCACCTGGAATGTAAGAACATTATATTAGACTGAGAGAGCGAGGGGGAGAGCCATGGCAGATGACGTATGCTTTCAAAAGGTTGAAGAGGACTAAGTGGTAAATGCTAATATATGCCCGAATATTGTTACTGACCATGTGCATCCCTTTATAGGCTCATTCACTCCTCTTATAATGGCTACTTCTGGTAGGATAAACATGTCGCAAAGTACATCATCTCAACCTTGGTTCCACCAAATGCTGATGTACCCTGTTGAATCTCTGCCATAAAGAATTCAGGCTATTCTGGCAGTAAAAGGGGGTCCTACCAGTACAAGAAATGTGTACCTAGATTGGTAGCCACTGAGAGTCAAATGAAGCATGATTCTGCAACTGCATGGCTTATTCTTTGCATCAAAGTAATTCAGAAATTTATTTTGTTATGTGTTTTTTTACTTATCAGGGTTTCCAAAACAGTTTGTTTTTTTCCAGTTTTTAATTCATATTTTTAACATATGAGGAAGATGGATGGGAAACATTTGAAAAGATTACAAAGGATATACACTAACAACAAACCATGAAAATACAATGATCAATAAAACAAACAATAAATTTGTGTTACAGAAATAGCTTCAATGAATCATTAAAATAAACTATGTAATAATAAACTGGACCTGATCTTCATTCAGTCTTCCATTAAACAATGGCAGACATTGTTTACTTCCCCATCTGCACCCTTTAATCCTCACCCCACCAGTTCACCATTACAAGATCTGTGCTACACCAACTAACCATAGTAATGTATTCCCTATGATTCCCTCCATTTCTTTAAATAAAAGTAAAGTAATTTGTATATACATGCATACATGCTGTATATAACTACATATATACAGCACACATTGTCTCAACATGGCTCAAGGAACGACAAACAGGGAGACCATATGAGTCACAATTTAAAGATGTATTTTATCTGAAAACGATATACGATAGCTATTTTCATTCGTGTTGTCCAATGTAAATGAATGAGCAAAAGGTTCTGTGACAGTGTTGTAAGGTGTGGTCAAAAGAAAGCAAACGTAACCAAAGATACCAAATCCCCAAAAAACATGGATGCCAGAGGAGAGGAATGAATAATATGATAAAATATGAATAGGAGAGATGAATAATATTTTCCATTATGACCAGCGACTCCACCCCACAGGCTCCTGCCTCAAGAAGCCACAGTCAACAGGAGCCGATGGACACATGGCTGTCAACATGTACTATATTAATTTATTATACAGTGAAATAAGTACTTATTTTAATCAAAACTATTGCATATTCCTGTGCCTCAACAGTTTCTGGGCTAAATTTATGAATTTTGGCAGTTGACAATTCCATAAGTATAATATCCTACAAATGATTAAACCACTGATTTATTGGATGCGAGTGAGGGAGTTCTTGTCTCATGGGAAGCATTTTTAGCAGCTGTACAGCCAGAAAGCCAATGTGAGGACACTGAACAGTACATATGGGCATTAATGCGTAGTAAGCTGTTCCCAGAACGGCTGAACTCATTGACATCGTATCTATAAAAGCTCCTGGATTATTTATGAATTTATGCTCAGAACTGTGAGACTAAAAAGATATTCTTCCATACTCCAAGTGCACTTGTATTGCAACATGTTAGCATTCCAACCTCTTACAATAGATGGCGGAATGGAGACAGCTCCTTAAGTGATTTATGGACAAATAAAACAGTACATTAGCTGCCATGTTTTTCAGATTATTTTTCAATTAGAAGACAAGTGACAGTGCAGGGAGTGGTTGCTCATCCAATTAGGTGTGGGAAGGGTTCGCCTTGTCTGTGTGAATGAGCGAACGATCAAACAACTATAATACAGCCCACTTGAAATGACATCTGTCCCAAACAAATGCCTATTGAGCCTAGCCAGACCACAATGAGCAAACTGTGGACTGACTTTGTGATGTTAATCTAGATCTGCAATACTCGAAATGTGAAAAGCATTTGGAAATTCCAGTTATTTACTTTTGTATTGATTATATTAGACAGTGGAAAAGTTAAAGGAGGCACAGGAGAGGTAGGATTTGAGCCTCAGCCAGTGGCATGATAGACACGTGTAGTTCCAGAGGTGGGGTATTTAATCATTTAAAACCTTAATTGTTAATAATTGTATGTATCAAATTACCGGACACGTGGTAACACATAACTAGTAAACTCTTATTTCTAAAGTCTGGAAGAATGCAGTTTCTTCTCACATCTAAGCCATTTCTAATATGAAAAACACCTTAAATATGACGTGCTTCATATTTATCTGCCTGTTGATTGCCTGTTCTTTTACAGGAAAATGGGCATAGATATGCCAAAGTCAGCTGGAGGTACTCCCAAGCCCACAATGCCATCCTTGGTCCCTCTGGTGAACTGCTTACTGAGGATGACCTCATCTACCTAGAAAAGCAGATCGCCAATGTTGCCATGCAGAAGAATTGTCAAGGCTACGAACTGGAGCTGGCTCGTCTAGCTGAGGAGCTCAGGAACATTCTGCCTGCCCCCATAGTGAACATCACAGTGAACACGCAGTTCAGAAACTTCTCAAGTCAAGTTCCTCTACCTGTATGGTGTGGTCGCATCTCGGGTATCGTACAGAGCATGTCTTTGCTTATGGCTAACCTGACAGACCAGCCCTACTGCAAGATGCCCAACACTGAACTAATCACTGTATTTTCCCAGACGCCAGACAGACAGAACTCCACTAGGGGACGTAGGGAGATGATAGAGGATGAGATCCATCATTTTGGAGTGTCAGTAAGGACTCTGAAGTCCAACTTTGAGAGTCAGAATTCAACTTCGTCAGACGATACAGTGGAAGCTGTCCTGCTTGAGTCTTCCACACAGCTTGAGGCTACAGAGTCAGATACACAGCCTAATGTCTTGAATGTAGCCCCAGAGACAGACCAAAACAGTGACTCTGGTATCGACTATGATGAAAATGTCCCAGATGTTATAGAAACCACCAGCCTCAGAAAGGAGCGTATTGTGGTGCTGTTCTTAGGCCACTGGAAAAAATCTGCCTATACTGTGACACTGAGGAGTAAGGATGCGGCAGAGAGGAAGATGAGTGCCGGTGTCCTAAGGATGGCTGACAAATCTGGGTCAGACAGTAGGGGCAGCGAGGAGAGTGCCCAGTCTAAGATGATGAACAGCTCTCTGGGACATTTCTTCAAGCAGAGGAGTGCTGTCAACAAGATGCTGGGAAACTGGAGGAACATGATCTCCAGCGTTCCATCCAGACAGATACGCAGGTAGGGCTGTGCAATATGTTCATTCATTCAAATTAACAGCACTACTAAAGCTGTGCCGTTTGCACGTTTCAAAATTTTATTAGTTCTGTCAGATACCAAAAGCTTGTACTGCACACACACCAATCCTCAATGTAGGATTGTATAGTGTATAAACAGTATGTTGATAGTTTTATATGTCCTACCAATAGATTCAGTGCCCTTCATCAGGCCGTTGAGAGATCCTTTTCAGAGGAAGCAGAGTTTCACCATTTTCATTGGTATATTTCTGCATACTGAACTGGTATCTCTATAGCTTGTTATTCAGTCTGTCACTTTCAGGGACTGTTGTGGCCCAAATATTTAATATATGGTTCAAATACTTTGTTGGCATAGAACCTTTTTACTTTGACAAGGGCCAGCCCACCAACTAATTGCAGTTTTTTAATTTTTTACAAATTGTCCCGCCCTACTCACTGACATAATACAAGGCTAGCAAGCTTTTGGCCAGCATCTGTGTTTTGGGTGTTTTCAGGCCTTTTGGAGTCAGAACAGAGTTGACTTTTCATCAGGGGGCCTCAGAGAGATAACTAGACCTAAACCTGTACCTATAATAGCCTTTTTTCACACAGTTCAACCCTCTACAATGTGAGGAAAACACTCACACATGCAACCAAATGTCACGCTAGACGACTTAAAATTATTCTTCATCAGCCACTGGCAAGTAAACATTCACATTTCACTCGCCATCCCTTTAAAGTCTGTTTTCACGACAGCTATGCAACACAGTGGAAATACTGTGATCACAGAAACGCAAACACATGTGCAATGTAACTTTCGTGCTTTTTACTGCTGGAGCAGAAAACGCTGAATACATACAGATAGAACAAAGCTGCCACTCTTCCCAGAGTGTGTTGTGGCATCTTATGCTGTTTTCTGTGTGTGTCACAACATCTGCCACTGTTTTTATGAGTGCTAGAGCTGTCACAGGAGATGGCACTCTTTTTGCAGTGTTTTCGCAGAATATTCAAACATTCACACTTTCAGAATCAAGACCTCACAAGCCAAACCCTCTACACAAATAAAGTATTTCTCACGTTGTGGTGAGGTAGGCAATATGCTACAACCTTTTGATGTGGTGGAATTACATTGCTCTCTATAGAAACCGGACTGTGCAACGTGTAAAGAAAAATGAATACCTTCACAACTACTGTATATGCTGTACTGCAAAACTTTTTATAACAAACACCAGGGGTCTCTAGCTGTTTGTACTACAACACTTAGTTTGGCAATGAGTGCTTTTACTTTATTTTGGTGAATTTTTATGGCAAGACAAGGCAAATTTAACAGAACCATTCAGACACACAGGCAAGTGCAAAGGCATAAAGACATTTAAATTACAGATCAACAAATTTAATAGACAAAATGAAAACATAAAAGTCAGAATGTATAAAATAGAATAAACACAATAAGACAAATAAGTTAAAGGTTACACTACAGTGGCATTACATGAATAAATAGCCTGTGGTTTAATAAAATGCTGCCGCAAACAAGAAAGTTTATAGCCTTGATTTAAACAGGCTGTTTAGTATCTTTTTCAACTGTGCTGTCGTTATAGTTGCATTTATGCTTACATGTTGTGATAAAATTTTTTACTAGCCAGTGGCAATCCTCCAAAGTCTCCGTAGAGGGTTGCAGTTGTGTGCACAGTTGTGTTGCAACAGTCAGGAAGTAGAAGCATCGCAGCCCCTAAATGAAAATACCATGTAAATCTGTATAACATGATGCCTTTAAAAGCACTGCAAACAGAAAGACAAACAGATGTAAATAAGGTTCCACTGCACAGCATGGAATTTGATTGGGCACAAAAACGTCTTTCCACAAAAAAAACATTAAAAAAACTGCAATAGTCAGTATTGTAGTCTTAACTACTCTTCACTAAACATGTCTCCAGGCTCCACAGGCAGCAAGCCCTCTACTCACCAGAGCAGTTCTTACCTCGTCTGGAGGGCGTGCCAGTGGAATATGACAACCTGACCCTCGATCTCTTCATGCTGGGCTACTTTCACATTCTGGAGTTGGAGCTGCCTGTCGATGAACGTAAAATGAGGCACCTGCTGTGTTTTGAGGTGTTTGATCACATTGGGAGCTTTCCTTGGGAAATGGTCAGGGACTTTCACAAGGCTGTCATACAGGACATTGAGGCTGGGAACCGCGAGTGGAAGGATGGCTTTGAGGACATTAAAACGAAGTTCTTTGGAAATGCAGTGATTCAGTCAGACTGCAGTACAGAAAAGGAGAAAAGTACCTCACTAGAGTTTCGAAGGGTCCCAAAAGTCATCGTCCAGACACCTACCCCTGATGAGGGGATGCTGCACAGTGGAAGTGACATCTCCAGTTTTAGCAATGACGAAATTTGTAAATACATTGACCGTAGCTTTGCTTTTTGGAAAGAGAAAGAGGCTGAGATTTTTGATTTTGAGTAGTTGTGTCACCTTTTGATACTTTTGTATGGTTTGTAGTCAGATGTTGTTTTTAGAAAGTGTTAAGAGTTTTAGTGTGTTTTAGTGAGAGAAAAGTTCTTTGTTTTGAGATAAATGAAAAGCAGTTCTTATGGAAAATATTACCAGCATGCTCTAGGATCCTTCCAACAATATTACAAAATAAATCATCACACAGATACCTTTGTAATGTCATTTCTTGGAAGGCGTATTCATTATTACCTCAATCCTCATTTGATTCATATTACATCTTATTTCATTTGTTATCTCAGTTCACCCCCGAACCCCCCCCTCCATGCGGACAAATAGCACTTTATCTACCAGAGCGGTGTTGATAAATAATTGTTGTAACACTCGAAAAATTGGTGCTTTTCTTTGCCAGTTTCTGAGCCTCTTGAGAAAATGCGAAATATGTGCCTGTAACAGCAGCTGTGGGTCCCATGCTTGTTGTTTGGAATCTGACTTCAGGACAGCGTCACTGTCAGTCCTAAAAATAACTGAGTGAACGACAGGAAGGCCGTCCCAATGACTTGGCTGAAGCTTTCGCCATACTGCCCACTCCATGTTGATCTAAGCAGCTGCTCAGCTCCACACAGCTTTTTACTGGAAATATGAGCTGTTATTTCCATTCTTTGCTTCTCTGGTGAGTTTGTTGTTTGTTTTTAATTTAATTTCACACTGTTCTGATGACAGGAAATATAGTTTGTCATTGGCTTCACAGGAGATTGTAGTAATGCAGTTCTAGTCATTGTGAGCCAAAACTACTCTGTAGTTCTCATAACAATACAATGATGCCACACTAAAGACAACTAAGGCAAAAGAGAGACTAATTTAGGTTTGATTAAGGTCACCAGGGAAAGGTTTTGGTCTTAGAATTTCTCTTCAGCTGCCTTTCAGGCCTTTTCTTTGAATGTGAAATCTTTTTTTAAATGACTGAGCTTTTTTAAATTAAGATTTAGTATCTCTGGGCAAACTGATGCATTATGCTATGTGAAAAATAATCAGTTTTGACAGGTTTTGAGAATGAGCTTTGTTTTGAGAATGATTTCTCCCATGATTTTTTTTTTATTACTCTGCTCTTATAGGTAAGACCTGAGCTAAGTTGTTGACCGTCCCTGCTGTAAGAAGACCTGAACTAAGTTGTAAACAAGCTGACGATGGTGCGCAATGTGGACGACCTTGACTTCTGTCTGTCCTCCCACCCTCAGAGCATCCTGGAGGGCTTGCGTTCCCTCTGCTCTCAACCCAAACTGGTTGACGTAACTTTGTGTGCAGGGGGTCGAGACTTCCCCTGCCATCGCGGTGTGCTAGCTCTATGCAGTACGTACTTTCGCTGCATGTTTTCAGGGGACTTTGTAGAGAGCATAGCTGCACGTGTAGAGCTTCATAATGTGGATCCTGATATCCTCAGCACTTTACTGGACTTTGCTTATACAGGCAAACTGACAATTAACCAGAGCAATGTAGAGGGGTTGATCTGTACCTCCAGTCAGCTGCAATTCCAGACAGTGAGAGCTGTGTGCAGCCGATACCTCCAGCACCAGATTGATTCAACCAACTGCCTTGGAATCTTGGAGTTTGGGGAGGTTCATGGCTGCCCAGAAGTGGTGGCCAAAGCATTGGCCTTCCTCTTGGAGAACTTCGAGGCTGTACAGCAAAGTGAGGAGTTCCTACTGCTGACAAAAGACAGGCTTGTTGCCTGCCTGTCTGATGAAGGGCTACAGATACGATCAGAGATCACCCGCGTAGAAGCTGTCCTGAAATGGGTCAGGCACCACAAAGAGTCTCGGCTCTGCCACCTCCCTGAGCTCTTGGCCTTGACCCGCCTCTTTCTACTAAGCCTTGACTACCTGTCTGACACCCTGCTGAGGGACAGTCTAGTGCAGGCCTGTCCCAGCTGCAGGGAGGTTGTGGAAAAAATTCACAGAGAGGTTAGTTAGATCAAACTACGCTTGTGCCTGTGCCTCTCTCTCATCACTGTTTGTTCAGTCAAAGTAGATTTGAAATAAAAATCACATGACTTTTACTTTTACAGAAAATGGATTTAGCGCCAGAACATATGGACCGAGTCAGCTCTCAGAGTCCACAACCAAACCTTCAAGAAGTGCTTTTTGTAATGGGAGGTCGTTCACTGGATGACTCAGATGACTCAGACGATGAAGATGAAGATGACGACAGAGACCCGAGGCTGCTGCCCAGGAATTGTGGCTTCTACAACACAAAGACACGTACACTCATTTCTTGGCCATATTAAACATTTAGTTTGTTTTCAACATTTTAGAACAGGAATTGGAAAAGGAAATTAGAGAAAATCAAGTAATCCTTTTGGTGTAGTTTACAGGAACTACTTTTGTTATCTTGCAGGGTTAGAAGGTAGCATTAATGTCAGTGTTTTTCATATATCGTAAGATATCAGTTTTGCCTAATTTAACTTGTATATATTTGTTGACTCTCTTATCTTTGTGACTGCAGAACAGTGGCATCAGCTCCCTAACTTTCCCAACCCCAACAAGTGGGGCTACTCCATGGTCTCTTTGAACAATGATGTGTATGTCACAGGTGGGTCAAGTTTCTATTACCCATTAAAGGCCCAAAATTGTATGTTGAAATATGGGGAAACGCTAACGGGAGATGGTTCTGAGGATAAGTCACTCGTTTTCCTTGTAAGGAATGGAGTATATTCTCAGGTTTTTGTCTTTCTAACAGGAGGCTCACGAGGTTCAAATACCAACACCTGGTCAACCACAGAGACCTGGAAGTACATCACTCGAGAAGGGAGGTGGGTTACTGTGGCACCCATGCTTCGCCCTCGGACTAACCACACATCGGCAACACTCAATGGAGAAATTTACGTCATTGGAGGTAAGAAGATAAATAACGCACTGCCTGACGTTACTCCAATGTTTCATCTGCCCTTCAGTGGCCTGGCTCTCAACTTCAGAGTTGATATTGTTTCAGAATTTTGTAGGAGCAGGTGAACATTTGTATGTGTTTTGGTGTTTCCTATAAATATAGGCCTACGTGTTACCTACGAGTATTTGATGTTTGTGAAAATATGATGCAACTTCACTCATTCCACTTACATTTTTCTGCTCTAGGTACAACATCAGACCATGTTGAGGTTGAGCATTACGACCCTTACAATGACACTTGGGCAATGACATGTCCCGCCTTAAAATATGTGACAAACTTCACAGCCACAGCATGTCATGGGAAGCTCTACGTGATTGGCTCATGTGCCGTGAAATACAATGCCTTGACCATGCAATGCTACAACCCAGTCATAGGTAGGGATATTACTTCCGTTAATTACAACATTATGAGGCCAAAAATGCCATACATTTTTTTTGTTTGCAGCCATATATCATATTTTATTTTGATATACAAATTTATCCTATCCTTAGTTATTCACTCATTACATTTAAATGTTTTTCCTACAGACAGCTGGAGTAGTATATGTTCACCGTTCATACCTAAGTACCTCTCCTCTCCTCGTTCTGTCTGTGTGGATGGAATTATATATCTGGTTGCTGACAACACGAAAAAAGTCTATTCTTATGATCCAGTGGCAAACATATGGCAGAAGGTAAGCTTAAGAACCCTTATCAGTGACTGCTAACTGCTTCAAAATAACACAATGCTCAGCTGTATGGTTGCTAATTAGTCCTACCCATAGTCCTACTCTGCTGATTCTTCCTGCTCTTCAGGTCCAGTTTCTCCACATGCTCCATGAGAATGGTGGCCTGGTAACATTGGATGGGAAACTGTTCATCACAGGAGGCCACTGGAAAGGTATGGAGGGGGACTACGGGGTGGAAGTAGAAGTGTACAACCGAGTGGCCAACACCTGGGAGCTGGAGTGCATCCTGCCAAGGCTTTGGTTCTACAGCGGGCTCTGCACCATCTTCATAGACCCGTCACAGTGGCCTGAGCTCTTCCCCATAGATTCCACATAATGCCTGCTGTCCTGGCAAACTAGACTCAGGGTTGCAGTCCTCATGTTATCATTTGTTACAAATGCAAATGGAATGTTTATCCCGGGGTGTCACTGTGCCTTAGAATAGAGTGTTACTTGATCCTCAGGTATTCTTGGTTGTTTTTAATTCTCTTCTTGGCTGTTCAGCAGATGTTTATTTATACTGTATTGTGTCATGTGTTTGAGATCTGCATTACAGTGTGTGTTATTCAATATCATTGTTTAATCATTAAACCTTTGTGGAAATAGTTTTGGGCCTGATATTTTGATTATTGATGTCATCCACACACATCAGTTGTATTATCAACATCATTATTATTGTTGCTAGTATTGTCAGCAGCAGTAGTAATACTACTACTACTAATAATAAATGAATAATATATGTTTCTGAAAGATAGTTTGCAAGTGAGAATGCTCTGGTTACGAATAAACAGTGTCTCTGATCAATGGACCCTCAAATATGTTTGTTTAATATGCTCCTTTTATCATTAACCTAAAGGAATTTTTCGCTCCTAGCGTCTGTGCTGCCATGGAAACGACCAAGCCAGCATTCTGTCACTATGGCAAAGGCCCGGAAGTGTGTGGTTACCTTGGTAGCATCTTGGTTGCTGGGATTGGAGTGCAGCTGTTTGCAGACGTTCCCAAAAGTTTTTAGCTAGCTAAATTGCTATATTAATACTTTCACTCCTGTTCTCTTTTCTGTGTACACGTAATAGTAAGGTACCATTTTTACTCACTGCTTTTGACGCCGTTTTGATGACGCTTTGTTTGTGCCTTTGTTTGTCTCCACCTCTGACATTTTGTGCTTTCTAATTTGTAAGTTTATTCGCCTTTTGTTAGTTAGCTGCGTCAGGTTTCCCGCTCGTGAAACGCAGCTGTCGAAAGCGATAGTCTTATTATTATTCTTTATATTCTTTAAACTCGGCTACTTTACCGATGAGTTCTCAACGGGAGCAAGGTGCACATTCACCGGGACTGGAGGCTGTGATTCAGGTTGGTAAAGTCAAAATGTTCGAGTTCGTGTTTGTTTGATTGAAAGGAACCCCTAATGGAAGATGCCACGGCGTTCTCAGGCTCAGTTTAAAGGACAGTTTTATTGTAGTGGTTACAGTGTTTCATAAATGAATTATCAATATTATTGGCATAATTTAGGACTTTGCAACATTTTTATCTTTATGTG
>OMOW01104719.1:0-14063 GCA_900312555.1 Lamprogrammus exutus | reverse complement strand
TAGTGATTACAACATATTAACGTGATAACCTTTTTCAGACTTGGACCAGACATTCTACACGTAAATCTTGTGACAATTGAACTGTCAAATCTGTTGGGTGCAAGTGGGCGTGGTCTACATGGATAGAAGCGACTGAATTTTGATTCGGCAATGTCAAGTTTTTGGTTACAACACAGATCATTCATGAGATGTAGACCTTTATGTAGAATGAGCCACATCCACTCAAATTTGGCGGCAAATCATGGCAAAACAGTTAGAATTTCAAATAAACACAGATAAAACTTTTATCCGGCTTGGCCCAGACATTTTACATGTAAGACTTTTTGACAATTGAGCTAAAATTGTAGGAGGAGATGCGGGGGAAAAAACAGTTTCGGAAAAAATTCTAAATGGCTGAAAATCTAGTTAGGCACATATGAGTGTGGCCTATATGCGTGGATGCAGATAGACCCAAGGAATCCAGGGGAAAAGGAGTTTTGATTCTATGACTTATGGTTCAAAAGTTAGAACACTATGAAGTTAAACGTTAACTGTCAAAGTGGTTACTGCAGCTGCTAAATCCACCTGCCAAATTTGATCCAAATCAGATTACAACTGTCCAAGTTATGAAACGGACAGACGGAGGACAAACAGTGACGCTCGGTTGCGCGCAGGTGTGATAACAAAATGACAGCAAAGGCTAAAGTTTATCCTATAGAAAGTGGAGAGAGCAGCAGGGATGAGCAATGAGGAGCAGCTGCAGCCTCTCAAAGCACAAAGTGACAGAGTTCAGGCTCTCAAATATAATGTACACAAGGCAGAACAATGTTATGCCTTTTTGGAGCAAAAATGCATTGGATTTGATTTTGCAAGACATTGTTCAGGGGGGATCAAAAATGTGAGGCACTGTTTCTGTGTGTCAATGCCCTCAGACAATACTTGTGAGTCTCAACAGAAAAAGTCGACATACCGAGACCAACAAAGTCTCAGCACCATTTTGCAGGATGCATGAGCAGTGGAGGACGCCACATCCTATTGGCAGTCGAAAACAAGGATTCTCCCAGGACACGGACCTTATAACGTCAGAGCTGGATCGCCAGTTTTAATCAGCATGGAATGAAAGTGGCTGGCCAGAAAGACGAAACCATCACAGATGAAGCCACTAAAGAGCCTTTGACGACATTGTGCCCCATCTACATACACAGCTTGTCAAGTCTCACCCGCATGCAGTAAACAGCTCACACCAACACCGCCAAAGACAAGGACAAAGAGCTTAGTGTGGGTTGTCCCTTTAATTTTGCTCGCGCTGTACTTGTTTTGTTGTAAGCAGTGGACAGGGGTTATTATAGACGGTCTGAATCTCTGACAGCTTTCACTGCCTATGAGCCAAGTTAAACTCAGCCTCTGGCTGCCTTGGATGACCCACAGCTCTGAGTGGTCCAAGAAAACCAGAAAGCTTGCAGCCTCCTTTCTTAGGAGCAATAATCCACCATTTACTGTATTTATTGCTTTAAATGATTGATCACTTTCTAATGTTGACATGTTGCCTGTTTTGCAACTTTACAGTAAAACATAATAAAATGTTTTGCACGTATCGTAAATGCCTGCTTTGCCCCTTGTTTTCCAACAGTAATACACATTTCTTTACACCAAACTTAAGTCTCTGCAGCCTTGTATATATATATATAATATGCATTAATTTAAAATATATATATATATATGACAAATGATGGCACAAGGCATGCAACAAATAACGCAACTCATCGTGCAAAACCTGATCTAGAAAATCCATGCTAGTAATAAAACTTAACCAATCTGCAAAGAATGTACACAGAAACATACGGAGCAATAAAGATCCACCATCCATACACAATGACAAGTAAGTACTCATATAAACTATTCTATAGAAAATAAATAATAAAGTCTGTGTATTATTGAATATCATCATCTAAATTAGTGGTCAAGGCCTTTGAGGAAACATCTAGAACTCCACCTGCAGGGTGATAACATGACAGTGACACTGAATCTCTTTTATTCACCTTTCTAAATACTTGGCTTAGATTTGTAATTACTTTAATGCTGCTGCTTGTAAAGCCAGTAAACGTGATTGATGTTTACATTCCAGTGTGCATTTTGGAACATCCTACCAGTATCCTGTAATACAGCATTCCTATTAGAGGTAAAAGGTTGTTTTTATTCCTATTTTTCCACTTACATAACTTAAATTAAACAACTGCCACTATTCATGCTTCTCTCCTCAGTTTTTTTTCAAGCTGGATTATAGTAGAGAACAGCTCAAATTTAACAAATGCATTGATTATTGATTCATTTTATTTGTTTAAAACTGTCTGGTTGAACAATCTACAAAATCAGTTATTTGTGCCTTTAGGAAATCACTAAACCATCAAAATTATGAATATGCACCATGCAAATGTTGTTTCCATTAAAAATGATGTGCATGAAAGCTGCCACGCATGACTGTGGAGACAAATAGATTGAGACAGCTGCGGAAAAACTGTTCACCGATGCCAAAATCTAGAGGCACATTCCTCTTTTATATAATTTGAAGACAAATGCTAAATTTAAACCTCTCATGGGGATGCACGTTTCATACGCACACACAATCCTAATCTTCTTTTTCCCGCACCAAGAAGAGAAATCGTTTACTTTTAATAGTGTGATTGTAGCCAATTGCTCCTAGTCTACAAATTTTTAGACATTAAGTATGCAGAGGCTGCTCATTGTTCAGGCATTAACTTGATATTTGATGGGATACAGACATTTCAAATTCATTTTAGCAACCAATCTGACTGAACCATATTAGGGGTGAAAATATCTGCGTTAATAGTCCAATCTCACACATGTGAATAATTACTCCACTCATACAGTAACCATGGGAATTATGATGATAAGAGTGTGGTAGTCTTGCTTCAGAGGACATAATGAGGAAAATAAACATGGTCAAAGCTTGATGAAGTGCGGGGAAAAAGGTTGACTGAAGATAACAGTACATTACATGTACATTGATGCTTTTTTAAACTGAATACATCACAAATGCAATTACATATAATCAAAAAAAGACTGACCAACCAATTGGCTGAGAAATGGATACTGTACATGATAGTGGATCACAGTGACACTTTTTAGTAAGATATATTAGGTTGCTCAAACAGCACGCAGTAAACAACAGTATTGTTGCAACAGAAACTGACCGGGTGTGAAATTAAAACATGTATCACATGCATTTCTCTTCTGTAAATGTACCTTTTACTTGAATGACATTGACAAAAGCAAAGCCGGGACGTATTCCTGCCCTAATGGCTTTTAAAATGAAGTAAAGATGCACTGGTTGACAATTCATGAGGAGAGCTCTGCGGCAGGACAAATGAAACAACATTCAGTTTCACCATAAAAGGACATGATATCTATGTCCACAATCCATTGGACTATTTGTTTTCAATCGAGGGACATTGGCGATAATGCATTGTTTTTAAACCATGCCAACTACAGATTGGCACATTCATAAATTAATGTTTCCTCTTGTGTCAAAGCCAGCAGAGGAAAACTACATTCTCCACTTCAGAGCGACACATTTTAAGAGAGGAGGGACAGATTAATAGTTCCCAACTGCTTGGCAGACATTCTGCAACTACAAAATAAAAACATTTGGGAAAATACAGCAGTAACCCTCTGTTGCATCACACGTAACGAGAGCGCCTGGTGGGGGAGAAAACGAACCCATAAAACCCATACCTCCGCCAAGGCACAACAGTCCTCCACTTATGGCTCCATCTCTCAATGATTAAAGTTAACAGCTTATTGACTACACCAGGATCACCCCCTGCCCCCAGCTGACAACTCTACAAACTTTTGATTCTACCATGTCACAGCCAAGTTTGATTACTTCAGACAAATTCATTCAATTCAATTTAATTCATAAAATGTCATAGTAACTGCGGACATGTCGAATCAGAACTGCATTCTCCACTTCAGGCCTTCACATTTACAGAGAGGGGGAACACATGAGTAATTCCCAATTGTCTGGCAGACATTCTGCCATTACAAAATAAAAACAATCCCAGACAAAATGTCAGGGAAAGTATTTGTGAAGGAAGAGGCATCCAGACACTAGTGTGAGTCCCAGTGCACAAGAGGGGGGAGGGGGGATGAGACACAGAGGCTGATCCTGAGGAGACTACAGACCTCCGATCCAATCAGAAGGGTTTACTGTATATATCAAATCTATTGATTACCAAAATGTGTGGGGAAAATACATTTTAAAGTGCCCACATTGGCACAGGTGTTAGTTTTTGCATGACAGTGTGTTTTAATGAAGAGCTGAATGAGAAAATACAGTGGTAACATTAATGATGAAAGATTTGATTTATGAATTACCCCCATTGTTTTGCACTTTTGAGTACAACCTAACACTGTTACAGGACGAGATGCTTCACTACACAGAGATTTACACCGACTGGAAATGTTTCTTTTGAAATCTGGCAACTAAATTATAACACGCTAACTTGTCAGATTGTTTGTACTCAGCCTTATGGATTCCTGTGTTTGTTGTTGGCAGTTTTCACATTGATTCAGAATAGGCACACTGGGATCTCGTCCCAAAACATGAAAGTCCCTCCAGCACAGCACAGCAGAGGCTGAAGTACAGTTTTGCCAAAGCACAGTTTATGGACAATCACTGGATGAATGCTCTTACTTAACCCAATGTAACTGTTGGAAGTAGTTGGCAGCTGTTCTCTGGCATCAGCGGGAGATCTAAGGCAGCGTCTACACTGCAGGTTTTGTTGGCCAGTTCCGATTTTCTGCCCATGTCTGAATTTTTTGAAAACCCCACAAAATCTACATCTACTTTGAAAAGTGACCCATTTCTGATTCGTGTGCTTACACCAGAAGTCTTTAAATTTAGACTTGAAATGACACACATGCATACACGAGGTTTAATCACCAAGCAGAAGAAATAAATCGCAACGGACGGAGAGCACAAGGCGTGCAAAATCATTCAAGCTATAGATTTCAGAAGCATATTTGGAGATCAGCGCAAATCCATCAGCTGAGGCGATAAAGAAAGAGAAGAGGGCATGGCGGCTATGATCGGCTCTACCAGCATTCATAGAGACACGTGGCTGATACTTACAGTATAATGATATACAATATGCAATATGAAGGGAGTGAAAATGAGAATACGTGAAGATGGAAAAGGGATGAACCAGAGCACATTAGCCAAATGGAAAAGACAAATGAAGGAAAAGCTGAGGGTTGGGCAGCAAACAAGAAGAGAATACGAGAAGATGGAAGCAAGAAGACAGAAAAGCTGAGGGTTCTCAGCCTGAGCTGTTTTTACTTCTACATTCCTATGGCCATCACCAACCTATAGAACACCAACACTACAGTGAGTTATTGTTCCCTAAAATGAAGGTGTGTATACTGCATTTGATGTAATAGCGAAACCCACAGTGCTCTGAGATGTTTTAAGAGCGGCAGCCTCGTCACCAGTGGAGCTGCATGTAGTATCAGCTCTAATTACATGCCGTTTCCATCAAATTATCATTATTTTGTACTGTAAGTGTTTCAATTTGTATGCCAGGGTAACCAACAGTGTGCACCAGTTTCATCTACTCAATCAGTGAAAATATCATAAACTCATTAAACTTTCACTGGTCTGGAAAATAAGAGCTTCAAGCATCAGTGGTTTAATGCAAAACTTTCCACAAATTGTTGCCCTTAAACTACAAGAAATATGGCAGAGTTCAAGATTGTTATGTTGTTAAAACATTTCATGGTTAGCATCTCGTTATCCAAAAGAGTGAAATGTCCTCAACACTGAACTCTGAGACTTTAACTCGATATATTATTGACTTTTCCGGTGTTGTAAAGCAGAGCAGAGACAGCTGGGGCCCACCAAGCTGTCGCATCTGTGCGGAAACGTGCCAGTTGTTGTTTTGATGCTGTTTTACCACACTGTACTCAACAGATGGCATATAAAAGCAAATATATTCATGAAAAAAACATTACAGCTTTATTATCACGGCTTTGTGGCGAGCTCACTGGGTTGCATGCTCATTTACTGTGTATATGTTTTTTCCATGGTGTGTGAAGCCTCGAGCTGACAAACATTTGCCCTTAAGGGATTTTATAAAGTTGTATTGAATTGAACTGAAATATGAAATGATAGCACATCAAAGCCTTCAGTGAAAAGGTGAATTGTCGCATGAAAATAAAACACAAAGTACAATTGATATTTATGATCCTTAGAGGGTTTAGTAGTACTGCGCAGTATACTGCATACTAATGTGAAAGTAAACTTTGTATGCAATTATAGCTTAAGTATGTAACTTTTTTGTAGAATTTACTGAAAACCTCATTACATCCTGGTAGGAATCCATAAATTGAGTGCTTTGTGAAAAATATCATATCTCTATAGCGCCTCCCATTGATTTGGGAAAAGGACAAAAAATACCACTGTATGCCACAAGGGGCATTGCTACTTCACTTGTCAATCATGTCCAGTCTTACATACCGCTGCTTTAAAGGGGAATATACAGATTAACAAGTTGTTATTTTCATGAATTGGTTTATTCTAAATCCTTTGTGATACTTAAATGTGAAAAAAATATTTCCACCATGCACACTGAGTGAAAACAGGCCCTTTTAAGCCTCTTCAAGGCTATGAACTACTCGTCTCTCCGTGCTCACTCAGATCTGCATCATCGAGCACAGAAGCACAAAAGCGACAGAAAAATTTCAAATCACAACAGAAAACCACACCGTAAACTTCTGGACGTGAACATTTTCAAGCTTGCTGCCAATCAAAACTGCCACAACATTTCAATGTTTTAGATGAAATTCTCTCCAGATATACAAGACTTTGAAGAGAGAGAATGCTTTAAGAAGACTGTTTTGCTACAGAAAAAACTTCCTCGAGGCAAGAAGTTGTGTGATTCATTCCATTTCTAATTACATTATTATACTATAAATACAAAGTAACTATTTGGATTCTTAGCTTTATGGGAAAAGAGGGTCTAACATAAATTCCAAGTCAACTTGATGGAGGTCCTTGTTGTCTCCTCAGGGCATTTAACTGTGAGAAAACATTCTGATAAATGTAGAAAATTTGAATAAGTTTAGGTGTTATTATAACACCGCTCACATTTAAATAGAAATAGCTTCCAACATTTACCAAATTAGTTATGAATAAAAGCTATTCTCGACAAACAGTGTTTTATGTTTCCTGTTTTTCCGTTTTGCTCTGCTGTATGAATAACACATAATGTAACACTTGACTCCGCAATGTAAACACAAAGTAATTATGTATGCAGCGGAAGTGAAGAATTATAATGATAAATAAACTGCACATTCTAATCTACCACAATGATCAATTTTCAATCTTCCTTAAATCGTTTAGGCTTGTGTTTGGTATGCTCAGGATGCATCGGGCTCAGTCTGATGCCCATTCCCTATAGGCAGGCCACTTCACACTTAGCAGCAAGTTACTGTGGTTTTATGGCCCACATTTAGCACAGCTTATGGACTTCCAGGGTCTTCCATGCCCTTGCCTGTTGATGTTCAGTACATTGGGATAGCAAAAATCCTGGAGTTCTTTGTCCTCATTTAACACAGCTAAAGGGTGATTCCATAGGGAAAGTGTGATGGTCAGCTCTGAATGGCCTACTTCACTGAAACACACCGAAGGGGATCACGGGGAGATGAAAATTCCTGCCACTTTTATTATTTAGTGCTCCTGTCCAATCCTGCTTACCTCACACAAAGCAGTTGAAAAAAGGAGCAGCAGATGGAGAATGGGGGTGTGGGTATCTGTGATGAAGGGGATATATGGCCTTTTTGGCAAGGCCAGAGAGCTTTCACATGGGAAGATGGATATAGCAGCCTTTGGTTAGGCCTCATGAGGAGGACAGGGACAGACAGGAAGCCACTAATAAGAACAGAAGCAGCTTTAAATGGTCTTATGCATACCAGACAGTCCGTGTACATGGTTGGATTACCCAGCAGGCGAGTGTGGTCGATGCCGCAGGGCCGCAGACCTCAAGGCCGCTGAAAGCCACAGTTTAGCATGAATAATAACGGCAGGGATTTGAATCAGTCCTTCTGAGATTTGATCACTTGAAACTGGGCATGATTTGGCAAACATGGTGCCGTGCAGTGACTCACCACATTGTCAGGCAGAGATAGTGCATGTAGCTCGCGTAAACAGACATTAGTGAGACAGTTTAATGGTGGTCGCACATTGCAGGGCTTTCCAACCTCTTGAAAATGAATAAATTCTGGCAACCATGGCACTTTGGGATGTGGAGACAAGATTTTCGCGAACTGACCACAAAACACTTGCATCCAAGTAAGCAACCAGAACAGAGCCTGAAAACTCTGAGCAACTCTCATAGGAATGAATGAATGAGCCTATTCCAACCCAGCTACCATGACCACCAACATTCTGGTATGATGTTATATGACAGGAAGCGTTAGCCAAACACCCCAAATCACATTTGATTACTTCAAATTCATAACCAGCCCCAGAGGGTTTCACTGAACACAAAACAATTAAAACATGAAAAGCAGGACTGCAGGCCCAGAAACACAGCCCACAGCACAAATTATTGGAGCTTTGAGTAATTTGCACTTTTTTCACCATCTTACTGAGCACGATCAATTACATACTTTGTAAGATTGGCACTTAATTGAACAGGCTCGTGCTGCACCACTGAGGGCTTATCTCTTCTTCCTGGGAAAACATTATCGTGAATCAGAGATTGTCAGTGGTCAGGCTGAGTGCTTTGTTGTGTTCCACACTACAGCAATATTTTTACACGCACAGTTTTGATCATTGGGGCTCAGCCAAAGCCAAATTATCAGGGAAAGTTATTGTAGCATGACATATTGTTCCTCTGTGGCATGACGTCGTGCATGTAGGAAGCAGCTTGTCGTCAAGTACGAATTTTCTGAACAAACTGAATCATTTGTCATCCCAGCCTCATCAAGTCGGCTTAACATCACCACAGATGCTGAACAAGCTGAAGAATTTCCGTTGTTTAGGACCGGATGTGCTATCCCAGTATGCTTTGCTCCAGAGGGAAACCAAGTTGATTCATCCCATTGGGTTTGTTTTGTATCACGTAGACAGCCAAAGTGGTTTGTGTGGCGCTGCAGCTCTACAAAGTACACATCAGCGTGTACAGCATAACGGCAAAGTTTCAGATTATGCTAGATCTGTTCAAAGTCAGTGTGGGTTAAATAAGACTCTCCTCTGAGGGATCAAGGACAAAGTCACGGCTGAGATTATGATCCTGTTGGGTGAGAAATATCAGCCTTCACCAAGACAAACAGGGAGCAAAACCAAAACAACACACCGCAGTGCGGCATCTGCCATCGGCCCGGTGAGTTCAGTCAACCACAGTGATTACTGTTGACTCATGCTGTCACTGAAATTACCACCATTACTAGAGTTTGGTCTAAATAATCCCCGGTGACTTTAAGGTATTACGATACTAAACTCACGCTGCATAAATTTTGATTAAACTCTGAATGGCAAATCTTAATGTCGCAGATCAAATATAAACAGTAAGCACACAATTGTCTTATTATGTCATTCAATATCTTTGTAGGGATTTATGCAATACAAGTCATTCATTCTTATTTGAATACGGAAGCTATTAAGAGGCCTGGGTTCATGACCAGGGGGTTATTGTATATGTAATCCATGCCCAGTCTTTGTATGAGCCTCTTATTTAAAAGCAATTATGATAAAGTGATCTACATTATATAGATATCAGGTGGTCCTCACACCCATCAAATACGTAGCAAAGAGTTCATGTCATCTGCAGAAAACATCTAAACACTTTATTCAATGATGCCTTTTAAACCACTGGGAAGTTTCAGGAACTCTGGAATTTACCATAGTTGTGCAGCAAGACACCAGGACCCATTGTGGTACTCAAACAATGGCTCCAACTTCAGGACAGGAACTCTTCAGCTCGCAAGGCCAAACAATACTGTTTGTTCAGACAAGTTTCCGCCAATCCAAACAGGTGGACAACTGCCATTTTTAAATACTTGTGATTAGTTTGAAACAGCAACAGTGCGATTCCAAGACTTTTGGAGGAAAATGGAAAAATACACACAACTTTGGACTCATGAGGATATGCAAGAACTAACAGTATATAAACTGATGAGAAGATCTAGAAATACTTAGAGAAGTCCAATCGAAAGGATTCAAAAGATCTCACTACATACAGCGTAACTCTGAATTACTCATAACAAAAAGCAGCGCTGAGGAAAAATCTAATACAATAATACAAGACTGCAAATAAATCAGAGTTAACAATAACCAAAGTGGCTCAGATAGACATAAACATCAATTGCTATCATTTCCGTGATCTGCAGGGTACTTGAAGAGCAGTGAGAATGCAAGTAAGGAACTCACTGATGGAACCACGTCGTTCCTATTCCAGATAGTTCTGGGTTTTCTTCCTTTTCTAGGTCTGACAGCCAAATGTCACTCTGCGTTCCGACAGAGCACCTAGCTGCCTAAATATGCACTAATATTCACATTCATCCGAAGGTGAAACTGAGGCAGGGCTGGTTTTAGTAGATATGTTGTTTTAATCAATTTGCTGTCTCAGCAGTGAATGTCGCCATAGTAATTCAAAACATTTTCCCAGTTTATAGGAAGCAATATTAGATTAATCCCCTCTCACTCTCAAATTCATCATGAACAGAGTGTTAATGAAAATGAATATCAAGTTATTCAACCTCACACTGTCAGCTCTCCAAAACTTAATGTTCCTTGAAATTAGCTGTTTCTCATCACTATCACCCAGGGCATTGATCCATTACCTGAGCTCAAATTGAACAGCACCTTTACGCTCTAATTAAGAAAATAGCTTCATAAGCAACCAACTCCCAAATGGAGGGAGTGGAGGGTAGGAATGAAGAGACGCAGAGACTGGCCTAACAAAGATGTAGTCAGTCAACATTTCCAATTAGCATGTAGGGGGTGAACACCGCACCCACAGGGTAATAAATTGAATTAGAAACTGAATTTGGTGTGAAAAACGCACAAGAAAAAAGTGAAGTTAAATCAAACATTTTTCAAAGCGCTGTAAATAAAACATAGTGTATGTAGCTGTAGAATGTATATTAGAATGCAAACTGATGAAAGCAAACGCTGGAAGGCACAGTAAAGCTGATTTGCTGTTCCACAGAGCAGCATTCATTACACTCGACAGGCGTAAACACAAGAACGCACCTGAATACCGTGCATATACTGTATTCACATGGATTAATGCCTCTGGTTTACATAAAATACAGGCTCCATATCCAAACATGTTAATCTTTGTGCATCTCTGATGCGTGCTCCAGTGTAAGCATGTGTTCCAACAGGGAAGAATTTAAGCTTTTCCTAAATATTTATGTGCTCCAAGTGAGCCCAGTTTCACCTTAGCACTTTTTCTCAACCCATCATTTACGCGATCAATCGCATGTTTTTTTTAGCAGGAATGTATAGGCAGCTGGATAATTTACAAACCAGAATATTTTTTCACTTAAAGAGGTGTATGGTGTTTTAACGTAAGACTCTTTTCCTTAACTCTAGTTAAAGAAAAAAAAAATCAATTAAAATGACTTTTCACCTCACAGGAACTTTTGCAAGAACTCTGGAACAAGCTGCGACAGATGTAACAGTAGGCGTTACGACACAATGGAAGCTATTCTGGGACACACGCATACTTCCATATCATTGGCATGAGAGACTCTGTGATGTCTTTAGACAAGTGGTTCTCAAATACCACCACGTTGCCAATTTTCCATCTTTACCTCAACTTATTAGCTAAGCGAGGTGTTTACCTAATCAGGATCTGAGAAGCTCCAACTCCCCCTGACCAAGTGAGAACGTCTGATTTAGCAAAACAGGTGAGGGCAAAACAAGGAGTGATGGAAGATATGCAGAGTTGTATGCTGCATCACAATCCAAACCACAGATGTGTTCAACGATATATCATAAATACAGTCACGGCAGCCCTTTCATTCTAGTCAGTTCCTCCTGATCCGATCGGTTGATTCCTACTCGGGTGCACATAAAGCATGTACATTAGAACCTTTCCTTGGCTGAGCTGGCCATCCGCCCACTGACATGAATCACACAAACATTATATCATAATATGATGCAGCTCTTGGTTGCTTTGAATATAAATTGGATCTCTTGAAAAATGCACACTTTTTAATTGGAAAGTCCCCCTATCACAACACAAGGTAATATTTTATAGAGTGAGAGATAAAGAGAATATTTTTTGCATTGTTCCAAAGCAAAAGCTCAAGGATAAAATACAGTGAAAACATCTTCATGCATGTGTGTGCAGTGATCAAAGCAACCAAATGCTAAGAGGAGGCAGCACACTGGAAAAGAAGATTCCTGTCACTTATGTACAATGTAGGTTATATATAAATGGATACTGCATACATGTGCACAAAATGTGTCATTTTATGTCAATAATTGTGCGTTAACTATGGAATAACTATGGAATAATTTCTATTATCTCTCTACTGTACCAGAATTAATCTACTTTGCAAGAATGCTCCGTAGGGATCCCGCAAGGCTCCATTTCAGGTTCGGTAATTGCATTAATGATTTATCAACCGTCTGTCCAAATGTTCATATGCAGATCTATGCAGACAACACTGTTATCCAAACACATGCACGGTCATAACAACGAGCATCTCTGGGAGCTCTGGAGGAAACTGTTGGTTGCAGCATTCTTGTCCATCTCTGAATGTTTCCAAAACTCTGACCCAGTTATTGTTGAGTCAAACTTAACATTCAAGAAATATATCAAACGAATTTCAGGGACTAGTAAATGCAATCTGATGAATATTAAATTTATCTGTCATCAATTAAGCACAAAAGCTACTATTTTGTTCATGCACTATGACTCCAGGAGATCTAAGTCTTACCATTGTTACAGTACTATCAGAAAGTATAATTCCCTGATATATGAAATGTTTCTGTTCATGAGCAATGTCTGTTTACTGTACAGCATAGCTCCATCATCTCTGAAACAATTTAGAACTAATTCCTATAGTGGAAAGAATTACACCAGAGGGGCAGTTACATCAAATTCTGCTCCACAAAGTTTGGCGTCAATGCCTATCAGTTGAAACACAAGAACTATGGAATACCATACCAACTACCACAAGGGAGTGTCTTAGTTTTATACAATTCAAAATTGTGTCGCTGAAATGGTTGAAAGAAATTTAGTTTTTTTTGCAATGTTTTATCATATATGGTGTGTTTTTATGACTCTGTCTTATTTTGAAAGTGTGTCTGTACAAGCCTTTGTTTTCTCTCCATGTATCTCATCCTTGCCTCCGCCCAGCAGGTACAGATGAAACTCATAAATTTGCCATCTCTGCTGCAATCCATTTATTGTGCTTGGTCCCTGTTAAATATTCTAAAACGCAGATAACTTTTTCACAGTTTCTTTTGGATTGATGGTGAAAAATAGAAATGAGCTGCAGTTCACACTGTGGCCACTACGCCACAACCAGCCCACAGCCTATTTTTCGATTATATACACAAATGCTCCCTGCTCCTCCTCACTGCTCAAGGATCTCATGGTCCACCACAATTCTCAGGATGAAAATATCTCCCTCATCGCAGGGGCTTGGCTATGGGCAATGTCAAGAGAGCTATCTGTTAAGCCTTTTTTGGGGGCTTATTTATAAAGTTAATTTTGACTCATGTACTCTTTTCCCTCTGCATTACTTCTGGCAAGTCTTACCAAAAGACTCTCAGATGATCAATGCCACAAACAGACTAGAGGATTTCTAAGTCTGGCAGCTAAACTGCTCTGGTAGCAGGTGTGTCCCATTAAACTGCACTAAAACTATTCTCTACTAATATAAACAGACATTTTAAAGACCTGTAAAACACAGATTATTTAGATTAAGTTGTTTTCCTAGTACAGAATGACCACCATAATTTTAGGCCCCATTTACATCCAGCATTAAAAAGTGATAAAGATATATTATATGCATTAGGAAAAATCCATGTTTACGCAAGG
>OMOW01104716.1:0-10772 GCA_900312555.1 Lamprogrammus exutus | reverse complement strand
CCAGTTGTGTCTGTACTCTTTTAATACAGCTGGTACATCATTCCAATGGCTGATCTGCTTCACGCCTGTGAGCAAAATAAAAAAAATGTTCTTATAAGTAATTTTCAGCACAGGTTTGACAGTATTCCTTTTGAAAAGCTTAGTTGTGAAAAGTTGGAACGATTGCACATCAAACATTTTCTTTTTTTTTTTAACTTGGTGGATGCTCCAAATCTAACAACTGCCACATTGTCACCACTTCTATAATCACTCAGTACTGATGTTTGTTATTATATCCATTTGTTTTTTATGAATCTAATAACTTTGACTCTGTTTGTCTTTGCCCTGTAGGGTCTTATCTTTGTGGTGGACAGTAACGACCGAGAAAGAGTGGCCGAGTCTGCTGATGAGCTCTCTAAGATGGTAGGTCTAAGATGGATTCCCCCCCTACTGGATTGAGCCGTCGAGGGCAAAGAAATATAAATTGGTTAATATATTGACAAAGACAATTAGTAATATTTTGCATAGATCTGTCTCTGTGTGCATCGCATGTGTAAGCATGATTTCTCCACGATTTGGTCCGACCCGACTGCGTATCCCCTCAATCTGTTACATAAAAAGCTTGTGTTTCCCTTTTCACCTCTGCATTCCTCCTTTCCAACATCTATTAAACATCACAGTCACCACATATCAGTTACAAACAGTAGAAGGATGTGACAGCTCTGTTGGGTCTTCATTTTCAAACCGTGTTCAGCCGTCACTGTGATCGGACCAATTTGCAGAATCTCTGTTTCTTGCCACGCGCAGAACAGAGGACACCACCTTGGAAATGCGACCTCAAAGGCAGTCCTGGAACGTTTGCTCCTTTAGTTTTGGAGGCTCCAGTTTTATAGTTGTTATGATTGAAGCTTGTGGGCTGAACACACACGCCTCAGAGATATGAATTCCAGCTTTTGTGACCACCTTTGTGGATCATACTCCACCAACATGTGTTTTATGTTTGTTGTGCAGACTCAAGCTAGTTTTTGTGCAGATAGTCCCTGAGAGACAGTAATGTTGTCCCATCTTCTAAATCAGGATTTAGTCTGTTTTTAGTGTGTGTAGGTTTTGACAAGTGATATTTGAGGCCTGACATTCCGCTGTGTTACTGCTCCTCCAGCTGCTGGAGGATGAGCTGAAAGACGCCGTTTTGCTGGTGTTCGCCAACAAACAAGACCTTCCCAACGCCTTATCAGTCAGCGAGCTCACAGAGAAGCTTGCCCTGCAGAGCATCCGCGGCAGAACCGTAAGTCACATGAGCGAACACGTGCACCCTCTGCACCCGCACCGACATGTAGCTACACAGATCCACAGGCGTGCACGCGTTATCTCACCTCCTCTAATCTCTGACTCCTCAGTGGTACGTTCAGTCAACCTGCGCCACCCAGGGCCAAGGGCTTTACGAAGGACTCGACTGGCTATCCAACAAGCTCTCCAACTGATGACGGGGTTTGCTGCATGGATGAGAGCAACTGAAAGGACATCATGGGACAGGAGGGAAGACAGACACTGAACTTTTTGTACTCCAGCACCCGAGTCCACAGAAAGGACAACGCCGGTGGACAGTGAATCATCTTATATTTTTCTTTTATTGTCATTATTACAGTATTATCCCTTTACGTGGTCTCTATGTTTCTCCTTTATCCCCCAACCTCTTCCATGGCAACAGGTTGTAATCACGCCTTGAATGATGAGCTGTTCGGAAAATGTCATGAGAAAAAAGAGGATTAAGGGAAGTGTTTTAACCTTGTCTATGCAGGTTGGCATGAATTACCCGTAACCACTTGTTTAATTGTCAGACGTAGTTATGTGAGATAAGATCATCAAACCTGGGGAGGAGAGCATGATAATATAACCCGGGAGTTAGGTTGAGAACAACTTGAGGTCCACCTCAAGCTGTTCATCTTCATCACCCCTCCTGGATATTGGACTCCCTCGCAGACCTGAACCTCTGCTCTTCACCGCCGCCGCACCCTCGCCGCCAACTCATGTCTGCTCAGGACTGTTAACTTGCAGAATGAGACGATGAGAGAGGATGGCGGCCGATTTTGCAGATGGAAACCACAAAGAAACATTGTGCCTTCTCATCTTCCTCTACACAAATCTGTGTAAATCCCTTCTTATCTCACTCTTTGCTCACGCTTCTGCCTTAGTTGATTTTCTTTTCTGGTTATGCAACGAGACATTTCCTTTGTGCTGCAGCGTTCACTGAATATGTGTGAATTGGTCCTCGCCACTCTTACTTAAATATAATAACCATCCTGAAAAATGACTTGATTAGACTCATGCTGCCTATTCATTCTCATTGAAAATCAGTTTAAACCTGACGGAGGAGGAGTGTCGCTTTAGACTCAGCATTAGTGCATCATAATTACTGTGTGTATCAGGCTGTGTGTATTTTCAGAGCTTATTGCTGATTTTGCTCTACTTTCTGACTGCAGGTATCATATACTTAATTAATCAACCCCTGCCTTTGTCCCACAACACTCCGCCAGCACTAAAACATACTCGCCCATCAGCTTTGTTGGGCATACATTCCAAACTGCTATAAGATGCTGCATGAAGCTGTCACAAAGAAATATGTGCTCAAATATTTTATTATAATGTCAGAATAAAGTCACTGTTTAAAAAAACAAACAGATTCTGGACTTCACTCATTGTTAAGAACTTTCAACTGCCCTCATATCTAATCTGGACTGGATGTGTGTCTGTCAGATGGCCTGGTGAAATTGTTTAATCTCACGTGGTATCTCCTATCAGGAAGCGTGTGTGTATGTGTATGTGTGTGTAGTAAGAGGAAATGTCTTCTTGCCAACAACTGTTAAGTCGTGAAACACACATACCCTGTGTGTCTTCCTCTTAATATTACTTTAAAACAACACACTCTAAATTTGATTAGATAAATTAAAGGTTGTAGGTTTACATAAGCTGGCAAGTGGCTCAAAGGTTTTCTGGATCTATGACAGAATTACCAAGTGGAGAGTTGATGGTAATACATCTGAGATACCCATCAACGCTCCCCTTGAGCAAGGCATTAAACTTCACGAGATTCCCTGCAGCAGGCCTTTGCTCTGAAACCTGACTAAATGTTTGTAGATGATAAACATGAGAGAGACACAAAGTCCACAGTTACATAACCTGCCAGTATGTAAATCTATATGTTTATTTGCAAAAACAAATTCAGCAAATCGCGTTTCAGCAAATCAGTTTGTATTTATTTCAAAAAAAAAAATTTAATTATATATAATGTAAAACTGCACATTACATTATATATGATAAATATTTTCATTACATATAATGTAAAACTGCACATTACTTACAGTCGGTTTTGTTTGTTTATATTTAATAAGATTTATAGCAGTTTGATTACCAAAAGAGCACAGTAAAATGTCTACTTTTGCTACCTGTTTAAGCCATTTTTAACTGAGTTACAGGCTGTCTGAACTATTTATAACACATAGGTCACATAGAACTTTAGACAAAATGACGCATATGTCAGACTTTGGAGGACAGACGTATTGAGGAGAAGTCTGGTCCGACCGTATCACAGAATCTGATTGGTCGTTTACCATCACCAGAGGGATTTCATATACAAAACACTGTTGTGCTAATATGAATAACAGGGAAAATCAGTTTATTAGAGGCCATGCATTAACATTTGATCTGTGTTCTGATAAACGTTCATTTCTGCCTCTGGTTTACTTAAACTTAATTAGCAGTAAAGCAATCTTTTTTGAAGATGATGCGCGTAGGAGGAACAGATGGACGCTGAGCTGAAATGAGTTTGTCACCAAGTACGTGGTCCCATCTCCCTTTCTGTAGTTCAATCATCAGCTGTTTGCAGGTCGTTCGCTTGGCTGGGGCCGATGTAATCACATGCAGTCATGTGCAAGTAAAGTTCTAGATCAACACAACTACAGAGCTCATTTCTATAGCAGCCAACCCTAAAATAGACACAAAACAGTTATTGGTGGTTCAGAACAACAGTGAGATTGACATTGCATAGTTTCTCAGCATCACAATCCAAGTCAAGTCATGTTTGGAGTCTTAGAAGGTGCTGGATAATTAGGATGTTCATACACATTATTCATACGTGAGGGTATAAGCATGATATAATTGGCTTGCTATGATGTATGAATGTCTGTTCCAATGTATTTATGTCAGCTAATCGGGCTTAGTGAAGCTGGGTCAGCGCACAGTTGTGTGTGTGTGTGTCTGTAAGGAGCAGGCTGGGTCAGCGCATAGGGCCGTGTGTGTATTCTGCTGCTTTTAGCACCCACTCTCTTCACTTTTCTGCACTTTTGATTTATGATAATACATTAAATGGGATTTGCAGCATTATTGTCCATCATTATCAGACAGGTAAGTCTTTGATTGATATATTTTTGAATGTTGAAATTCTCAGAGAAAAACTGTCCATTATTTTGCATCATATAGTTGTCATTTACTGTCCTAGTTTACAGAATAACAGTAAACCTGAATGCAACACGTGCACAACACTATTATATGAGCTGTTCTTGTGGGTTTAACCCGGCGCAGGATGATGCCCACCTTGACTGTTCCCATACCAGTACCACGTCCTTCCTACTCCCAGGCCAGGGAGAACCTGGTGAAGGCCATCCCACCCAGGATCCTCTGCCTGCTGGCCTGTGGAGGAGTGGACTGTCGCTATGAAGGACCAGAGTGTTGGCGAGTAAACCAGCAGGTCATCCGGGGCCTTTTCTCCTCCTGGTAAGACACTTTGATTCAATCTAGACTGCATTACATTACGCACTGAGCAAAAACAATAAGCTGAAGTTTGCAGATTATGACTTCATGTCTGTCCCAGGGTGACCGATGACATTATCGCCATGACGCGACCGTCCACTCATCTAATTCACAAGTACAACATCATAGAACAATTTCAAAAGTAAGCACTGTTTTTTTATTATTTCTGATTTTTGTGTGTTGACCTCTTATGTGTCATGCAGTATATTACAAATTTCAACCGTAAAAATTATGAAAAAATTCATCTTCAGCAATTTGTTTATCAGTACAAAAATTATAACACAAATTATCACACTAAATATCACATCAGTCCTTTCTCATTTATTTATCACTCAATTATTTGCTATTTTTTACACCAAGTGAATAAGGATTAGGAATGCATACAAAATTATTTTACTTTCTTGGATAAAAGGAGGATAAGACATTTGTCATTTAGTTACACCTACGATTCCAAGGAAGAATAACATAATTCCCAGTTTTTAAAGAGAGGATGACAATCATCAGTTGTAACCATAACACATAAAGAGTGAAATAATGAATTAATCAAATTAGATATTGAGCACCATCTCAATGACATGTTTCCCTTTTTCCAGGCTGAACATCAGATCTATCATCAACATGCAGCTCCCAGGGGAGCACGCTCACTGTGGTCCTCCTCTGGACCCTGAGAGCGCCTTCACTTACTCACCGCAGATCTTCATGGACAACGACAGTGAGATCATTACACACTGAATACACATCATAGTAGCCACATTTTGATTCTTTTGTGCATTTCGCTGATGAGGTAAATCCATTTTAAATACTTCAGACCGTTTAGATTTCCCCAATTAAATCTCATTCATATGAATCACCAAGTCAGAGAAATGTGAATGAACACACACAGTTGCATTTTGCAGTCAGATAATCCATACAACTTTACATTTACTTGCCCCTAACTGCACATATGTGTGCATTTGCAGTTTACTTCTACAACTTTGCGATGCCAGATTTCGGTGTGTCTTCTATGGTTGGCATTATCGATGGAGTGAAGGTTTTGGCCTTTGCAGTGAGGGAAGGAAGGGTGGCTGTGCACTGCCACGCCGGCCTGGGCAGGACAGGTAAGAATATACATACGTAGATATCTACTTGAAATAAAATAATAATAGCTAAAACTAGAAATCTCATTGATACTTCAGGCTACTTTCATGTGTTCATATCCCTCTGACTGCTCCACAGGAGTCCTGATAGCCTGTTACTTGATCTACACCCTACGAATTAGTCCAAGCGAGGCTGTCCATTACGTGAGGATCAAACGGCCTCGCTCCATCCAAACGCGGGTACAGATCAATCAGGTGTTTGACTTCGCCCGTCTGATTGGTACACAGTTGGCACAGTACCCAGACCTCAACCTGCGGTACGGAAACCCTTTCACCCTGCAGCACTACCTAAACCGACAAGCGCTGCTGCTGCACGGCCAGGAGGCGCGCACCCTCAGACGAACACCCAAGGTCATTATAATACATTTGTCCTGTGTCGCGTGCCGTACACGCCTGACAGTCCTGTCGAGCAGCAGTGCAGCAGTGCAGCAGAGACACTTTTAACCTCCTGTTGACTGTTTTGTTAGGTGGTGTACCTCCTGTGTTTGGGTCTGTCCTGCTTAGCGCTGGGTCTCCCCACTCCTCCAGAGGTTCGTGCTGAGCTAGAGAAGAGGTCAATGCTGAGGACCCTGGGCAGGGCCGTGCAGGAGACACTGGTGGCCAAACAGCACTTTTCCTTATTGAGGGAAGTTCACAAGGGGTTCTGGGTGAGCTCGGAGTCGGTGTGCTCCCGGGAAGAGCCAATGGGATTCTTCGGGAGGAAGAGAGAAGTGCTGCTGGACAAACGCAGCTATAGCGACTCTGACCTCAGCAAAATTACAGTAAGGCAGGTCGAGGTCTCTGTACTTCCTTTGTAAAATCAAAATATCTTCTCTCACTCTGTTGCATTTCTGTCTTTTAGGATGTGGATCTGAGTCCGTTCTGCATTTCAGCACTGGGAAATGAGAGACACCGGCGTGTGGTGGCTCCGAAACGACCAGTTAATCCCACCCTTGCCACACGCTCACCAGGCCACAGAATCATCAAAAAGGAATGTCACACACTCAATATCAAGACACCTAACATAAGAAACAACAGCAGCGTTAGGAAGTCTAAGTGCATCGCTAAAACGATACCACCACTTGCCAAATACAGCTCCAACATGGAGGTAACTGTGATCGTACAGTGTTTAGAGAGCTTATAGGAAAACACTGATAAAATGCTCTAACACATTCTTTGCCAACCTCTGTCATGTAAAGCTCTGCAGAAATCCACACAATCCCGGCCCAACCTCAGTGGCCCGAGCCATTGCCAAGGCAATGGCAGAGCAGGGTCCTCCAGGAGAGAGTGTTCTGCAGAGATCAGCTCTGCTGCAGGTAAAGGACCTGCGTACAAGTTTGGTTTTACGTCACAGCACATCACGATTATTTTGTGCTCAAAAACCCGTCGATCCGCTGTCATCGCTCGCTTTGTCAACAGGAGGAACTGAACAGCAACGACTGTGGCTGGGCTCTGTTGGTCACTGAGTCAGATCCTCACGTGCTCAGCTGTCTGCTGTGGACCTGGCTGCAGAAGCTACGGGTCAGTGGACCATAATGCCAGAAATCACACTTTCTTCGCAGCTGTGAGGTGAAAAGTATACCTTGAAATTGTTTTTAACTGTGACATTCCTCTGGTTCTTCCTGCAGGATCCTGTTCTGAGTTTGGAGGATATAGAAAGGTTGAGTTCAGGAGTGAACCACCAGAGGCCTCTCAGTGTGCTTAAGAGGGTAAAAGCTACACAGTAACTCATCTTTCATCGTTCTTCCTTAGAACTGTTTGCACTCTGACCTTGATGGTTTCAAAAGTAATGTGTGGTTTTATGTTACCACAGCCACAGAGAGATACCATCTATTGTCTGCTGAGCTGTGTCAGTACAGTCACCAGTCTGTGTCCACACAGAGAGGACGCGGTGCTACAGCGTCTGATGCGAGCACTTACCAAGGTGAGACAAGACTGAGTGTGCTGGTACATGTTGAACTGTTTAACCCGTCCAATGTTTTTAATCAACAGCGCCCCCAGCAGGAAATAGAAAGCTTTGCAACTTTGATGAAGATCCTGAAGGCCAGTTTGAGGGAAACGTCTCACAATTACAGATCCGTCATGAAGACCTGGAGCACCAGTTCTACACTTTGAAGAGCAGGAACAACATACATGAAAACATAGCTGAGGTGTTGTTGTTTTGTTTTGTTTTTAAAAAAAAAAAGAAGGTGTTTTTAAGGTGTTTTGGGGACCTGATTGTTGGTAAGCAGATGTAGTGTTGGGAATGTTCTTTACCTTCAAATGAAGGGAAGTAGAATTCAGTAATGATATCAATGCTGTTTGACATTTATATTCTTTCAGTAGCATGTACGCTACTTTAGAACGAGCAGATGAAATGTGGCCCCTGTGGCCTGTTTCAGCCTTTCTTATTTAATAAAACCTTGGCATGTTCTACATAAAGCGTCTTATATGTGCAGTAATTTTTTTTCCTGAACTCTTTCAGTAGACCCACACTAATCACACAAACACAATGATGTACTAAACACATATTAAGTGTGTCGGTCAGAGAGCCGTCTCTATGGCAATGTTGTCATAGTGAACTTGACATGCACTAAACAATCTGTGTTTGGGCTCAGACCCCATGCTCCGTCTCTGGGACAGAAACTCTCACCACGGAAATAAAGGTCTAGGACTTTCATGAGGTAAAATGATTTGTTGAGATGATGTTTAACCAATTATTTTATTATGCTTAACATAATAATTATGCTCATATCTGAAAGCAGTTACTCATTTCAGATATTTGGATTAACTTGTTGTTAGACATCTTGTGATTTTGCTACAAGCTATTCTTGGTGAGTGAATACAAATTTTCACTACTTTTGGTATTGATTTGATCTAATTTGATCTACAGATGATTAATAAAATATGTATCCTGCATATAATGTATTTCATTAGGTGCGTAAATAACTGACAGTAACTACTACAGCAATTCAGAGTTGTGTTGGTGTACAAAATGACGATGAATGATGATGAACTAGCCTGTTGTTAACCCCTCGTGCTGTGTAGTGATATACAGTGTAAACATCAGCTCCATGACATTACTGATACAGGATGAGAGTAATAAAACTTAACTGTCAATACTTTTACTGGAACTACATATGTTTAATTTGAAAAAACAACAACAACAACATAAAACCTCATTTACTGCTTTGTTTTGGTTACAAACATTGAATCCATCTCTCAGAGTAATGCCAGACACTGATGTGTGGGTCGGCTCCTGGAGGCCCCACAGGCCCCGAGGACCCATAGCTGCACACTACGGCAGCCCAGGGCCCAAATATGCTCTGCCTGGATTGACAGGTATAAAATGTCATTTATAAATTTTCACTGAAAACATGAGAAAGAATTTTTAAAAACACATCTACACTTGTTTCCCCCCACCAAGGCATTACTAAGCACGATCCTAGTAAATTCAAAGCACCAGAGTACAGTTTTGGGATACGTCACGGCCAGCTAAGCGCTGAATCCTCCCCGGGGCCGAGATACCTCATCCCCTACAACGTCACCAGAGTCGGCAGAGACGGCACTCCTGCGTTCTCACTCTACAGTCGCACAAAGGACCCTGGACGCTTTAAGGGTCCTGGCCCAGGTCTGCAAAACCCTGTTTGATATGAAAATACAAGATGGCAGTGGGTTCTGAAATGAAATACTGCTGACTATGATTGAAAGCCAATCATTTCTAAGATGAATAGATCGAACAATTTGAGCTGTCATGTTAGCAGTTTCTTTCTGTAATGTTTTTTTGTTTTTGCAGGCCAGTATTCCCCAGAGCGCTCAGGAAAGTCTATCTTCCTTTCTGCTCCTGCTTATTCTCTGTCTGGCCGGAGCAGAGACTTCCGGAGCAATCAAACACCAGGTAACGCTCCAATCGTCTGTGGATGACAGTGTTTATTGGCATATAGACTCTAAGCTGCTGTGTCTCACCTGTCCCTCATACTTGCAGGTCCAGCCGCCTACATGCTGCCCTCTGTGCTGGGGCCAAAAACTGTGGCCACAACTACAGCACCCACCTACTCTCTCTGCGGACGCAGCAAAGTCGGCAGCTTCCATGAGGACCTGAAGAAGGTTTATGAGAAACAAGAACAGGAAAAATATAGGAAATATGATGAGTTTGTAGAACATATGAACATTTTGGAGAATGATTGATTCTTCTCTCTATATCCCCTCCAGACTCCTGGCCCCGGGGCCTACAAATTAGTCGACCCCGGTATCTACAAACAGAAGGCCCCCCAGTACAGCATGACAGGTCGGAACATGATGCCTGGGGAAACCTCACAGAAACCAGGGCCTGGAGCTCACCATCCTGAGCAGGTAGGATGCCTCAGAATCACTCTCGCAGTTTCTCTATAATATATTTAGATGAACAAAAAGGTGCAAAATAGTTTGGTTTGGTTCACGCACTAAATCGTATTTTCCTCTTCGTAGGTGACCTTCACGAGAGTCAAAGCTCCCAGCTTCTCCTTTGGAGTGCGTCATTCACAATACATCGCACCTCTCATTGTCAATGTGGCTGAATAATTTCACATGTGGTCCGTTAATTTAAATGAAAAATGAAGACAACACAGATTCAAAACTACAATACCAAAATCAGCACTCTTGCTTGTGAATCAACACTTTTGTTAATCCTGTATTCTTAGACATGTTAATGAATATTTATCACAGAAATGAATCACGTCTTGAATTGTTAGCAGATTATAGTTTCAAGAATCTGTGTCCTATTATACTGGAAAAGCTAAAAGTTGAGACAAACTTAAATCCATTGAAAACTGCTCAGAATGATTTAATCACATTATACAATCTGATCAAGCTGAAGTAAAGTTACTGTAGTAATAATACGTGCTTGTAGTGCGC